>PVLA01009319.1:0-76858 GCA_004027455.1 Hydrochoerus hydrochaeris | reverse complement strand
GAATGATTTAGGGAGGATTGCTTTTTTCTCAATTTTGTTGAAGAGTTTAAGGAGTACTGGCATCAAATCTTCTCTAAATTTCTTGTAGAATTCAGCTGTGAATCCATCAGGACCTGGACTTTTCTTTGTTGGTAAGTTTTTAATTACATTTTCAATTTCAATAGCTGATATTGGGTTGTTCAAAATTGCTATATCTTCTAGGTTGAGCTTTGGTAGTTCATTTGTTTCTAGAAATCTGTCCATTTCCTCTGTGTTTTCCACTCTATGTGAGTAGAGATTTTCAAAGTAGATATTCATGATCTTTTGAATTTCCATGGGATCTGTAGTAATTTCTCCCTTTTCATTTCTTATTGCATGAATTTGGGTTTTTTCTTTCTTTCTCTTGATAGGGTTAGCTAGGGGTTTGTCAATTTTGTTGATTCTCTCAAAAAACCAGCTTTTTGATTCATTAATTCTTTGTATTTTTTTTTAGTTTCAATTGCATTGATTTCTGCTCTAATCTTTATAATTTCCTCTCTTCTAAGAGCTTTGAGTTTAGCTTGCTCTCTTTTTCTAGAAGCTTGAGATGGAGCATTAGGTTGTTTATTTATGCTCATTCTGTTTTCTTGATATGACAATTTATTGCTATATATTTCCCTCTTAAGACTGCTTTCATTGCATCCCACAGATTACAGTATGTTGTTTCTATATTTTCATTGAATTGTAGGCATTGTTTTATTTCTTCTTTAGTTTCATCTGTAGCCCACTGTTCAAAAGGCTGTTATTTAATTTCCATGTATTTGTGCAGGTTTTACAATTTCTTTTGCCATTAATTTCCAATTTCAGTGCACTGTGGTCAGATATTATGCATGGTATGATTTCAATACCTTTTCATTTACTTAAGAAGGTTTTATGGGATAATATATGGTCTATTTTGGAGAATGTCCCATGTGTAGCTGAGAAGAATGTGTATTCTGATGTGATTGGGTGGAACACTCTGTAAACATCTTACTAAGTCCAATTACTCACAGGTATGATTTAGTTCTGTTATTTCTTTGCTGACTTTTTGTCTAGTTGATCTATCTCTGTGTGGCAATGGGCTGTTAAGATCTTCTGTTATAATTGTGTTCCTGTGTATTTGGTTTTTCATGTCCCTTAGTATCTGTCTTATATAGTTGGGTGCTCTTTTATTTGGTGCATATATATTTATAATTGTTAGTTCTTCTTCTTGAATTTTTCCACTAACAAGTATGTAGTGACCTTCTCTATCTCTTTTAATTATTTTAGGTTTGAAGTTCACATTGTCTGCAAATAGAATAGTTACCCCTGCTTTTTTCTGAGTTCCTGTTGCATGGAATCCTGTTTTCCATCCTTTGACTTTTAATCTATGAGTTTCCTTTTGGGTCAGATGTGTTTCTTGTATACAGCATATTGTGGGATCCTGTTTCTTGATCCATTCTGTCAATCCATTTCTTTTTATAGGTGAATTGAGGCCATTTATATTTATGGATATCACTGATATGTACTGGCTCAACTTTGCCATGTTATGTTCCAGCTGTTTCTTTCTGCTTTTCCACTTATTTAATTGCTTATCCTACCTAGATGTTTCTTTCTGTTGTTGTTTTGGGGATTGTGGTCATTTTTATCTCTGTCTAGTATGTCTTTCAGGACTCTTTCTAGGGTTGGTTTGGTGGACATTAATTTCTTCAGTTGTTTTTTGTCATGGAAGTATCTTATTTCTCCATTAAATTTGAATGAAAGTTTTGCTGGGTACCTCAGTCTGGGTTGAAGGTTGTTTTCTTTCAGGGCTTGAAATACCTCACTCCAATCTCTTCTTGACTTGAGGGTTTGTGCTGAAAAGTCTGCCGTGATTCTAATGAGCTTTCCTTGATAGGTGAGTTGTGTCTTTTCTCTGACAGCTTTTAGTATTCTGTTTTTATTCTGTATGTCTGAGATCTTAATTATTATGTGTCTGGGTGTGGATTTATGCTGATTTTGACTGTTTGGTGTTCTATATGCCTCACTTATCCGCATATCAGATTCTTTCCCCATGTTTGGAAATTTTTTGCTATTATTTCTGTAATACTTTATGTATGTCTTTTGCCTGGACTCCTGTATCTTCGCTAATGCCCATTATTCTTATATTGTTGCTCTTGGCATCATCATGAAGTTTCTGGATTGTCATTTCATGCTGCTTTGTTATTTTTAAAAGTTCTATCCTTTCCTGATCACTGAATGTGATCCTGTCCTCAAGGTCCGAAATCCTAACCTCAGCTTCCTTTAGGCAGTTTTGCACACTTTCAATAGAATTTTTTGTTTATTGGATGTCTCTTTGAGTTTTTTTCATGAATTCTGCTTGTTTTCTATATTGTTCATTCAAAGTTTCAATCAGTTTCCCATGCTCATGTACTTTTTTCTCTAGTTCTTCTTTAGCTGCATTCAACAACTCCTTTACTAAAGTTGTTATTTTTATTTTTACATGGGAGACTACTTCTAATTTGATTTCCTCTATAGCCTGATGCAGTTGTTTTCCTATTTCACTCTTTCAGAGATTCCTGGTGTGTTACTTTTGGGGTCCTCTATTTCAATGTCTCCTATACTTGCTTCTGGTGAACTATATGTTTGAGACTGCATTTTGCCTTTTTGTTTTGTCATTTTCACTCTGCCTGATGTTTTCTATGTGTAGGAGGGGATCACACACACTCTTTTCAGACTCACCAAAGTCTTACAGTTAGTTGGAGGGGGTTTTACCATTGGCCCTATTTATCCCCTGTACACCTCTATTTTAGGGGTATACTCACCACACTGATACAGTTAATCTGCTCTAGTCCAAGGTTTGCTGCCTGGGAGCAAAGTTCCAAAATTTTTCACACTAACTGGACCTGCTGAGGTCTTCTGATGTTCCAGGTGGGAGGGCGGGCCCAGCTGAAGCAGTCCAGGGCAGTTTTCAGTCTTGGGCGGGCCTCCTCGATGTTCCTGGTGGCAGGGCGGGCCCACGGTGGAGATTATAGGCAGCTTACCCCTGATGCTGTCTTCTGCTGAGTTCCTGGTGGCAGGGAGGGCCCACAGTGGAGGTTCCGGGCAGCTTACCCCTGAGGTGGGCTTGTGCTGAGTTCCTGGTGGCAGGGTGGGCCCACGGGGGAGGTTCCAGGCCAGCAATTTCTTTTTAAGGTAAGATACCACTTGCAGATTGCTAATTTAAAGGTGAGTGTTTTCTTGGGTATATTAACCTTTTATCCTGCAGCCTTGTTGTAATTGCTTATTTTTTTGATGTTGATTTATCTGTTGCTTCAGATTTTCTGCACAGTCATATCATCTATAAAAAATTACTTATAGATCTGTGTACCTTTGATTTCCTGCCTTGTCTTATTGTGCTGGCTAAAACTTTCAGCATGGTGTTGAAATGTTATGGTGGTAACACATTTCTTTGCCTTATTCCTGGCAATAGAAAAATTCTAACATCTCAAGATTAAGCTCAATGTTAGCTTTAAGGGCTTTAAAATTTTTAAATCTATATCAAGTTTTATTCCTAGTTTTCTGCCTAAATGAATGTTGGATTTTATCAAATGCTCTTTATGCATTGATATGATAATGTAATTTTTCTTCTTTAGGTTATTTACCTGGTGGACTACAATATTTTCCTATGCTGAACCAGCCTTGCATGCAAGCAATCCCTCTTGCTCCTGCGGCATGCTCCTTACATATTGTTGGATTCAAATGCTAATATGTTGTTTAGGTCATTACATTTACCTATGATATGAGTATTGCAGGGATGGAGTTTTTTTATTTTTCTTTTGTGTGATATTATTTAATGATGATATGATTCAGGTAACATGCTCTCCTAGAACCAGTTAGGGAGCATTTCCTCTGCTTCTTTGTTCAGCAGAGTCTTCCTTAAATGTTGAATAGGACTTGCTAGTGAATCAACTGATCCCCTGCTGTTTTGAATGATTATTCTTTATTGACAAAATTTACTTAGTAAACATGGTCCTCTTCAGGTTTTTTATTTCTTGGGTGAATGTTCTCAGATCATGTCTTTCGCAGAAGTAGTTCATTTTATTTAAATCATCAAATGTATGGGCATACAACTGCTCATATTTTATTTTTCTTTCCCTTGATTAGCCTGGCTAGAGACATCAATTTCATTGATCTTTGCCAAGAAACTTCTTTTGGCTTTGTTGACTTTTTTCATTGTTTTTCCCATTTTCAATTTCATCTCTGACTCTATCCCACAAACTTTTGTGAGTTCTACTTTTGTTTTAAATCACTTCAAAATATTTTAAAATTTCTTTTGAGATGAATTATTTGACCTTGATAAGTTATTTAGATGTGCATTGTTTAGTGGCCATGTATTTGGGCCATGTATTTGATTTGATTATATTTCTGATATTTATCTCAACTTTAATCTTATTATGGTTTGAAAATACATGTCGTATCACTTCTATTCTCTTAAAGTTAACCATATGTGTTTATATCCAGGCAGGTGACTTGTCTTGGTGAACGTTACATGTGTGCCTGGAATCACATGTGTTCTGGATACAGCAATCAGTAGGTGTAAAATATGTCCCATTGACCAGTGATGCTGTTGAGCTCACCTAGGTCTTTACTGATTTTCTGTTTCCTGCCTGGTTCTGTTCTTGTCTAGTAGAAAATTGTTTAAGTCGCCAACTGCAAGAGTAGATCATCTGTATCTCATTGCATTTCTTTCACTTTGCTTCATTTACCCCAATGTACTGGGGTTCGGCACAGGAACGGTGAGGATTGTTACATCCTCTTGCAGAACTGAACCTTTTATCATTATGTAATTTCTGACCTTATTGCCGATAACTTTGCTTGCTCTGAAGTCTGCTCTTTCTGAAATCATAGAGCTTTTTCTGTTGTTGATCAAGTTAGAATGACATGTTTTCTCCATTCCTTTACTTTTATTCAGTGTGTGTGCTTGGATTTAAAGTAGTTTTCCTGGAAGCAATAACCCATCTGCATTTTGATTTTGAGCCACAGGGGCAATTTCTGCTCTTGAATCAGTATGTGCGGGCTATCGGCATTTAGGAGATTCCATAGCTGGATGAATGCATACCACATGTTAAGTTTTCTATTTGCTGCCCCTGTGCTTTGCTCATAGTTTTTTTTCACTTGCTTTCTGCCTTTTATGGTTTTAGTTTAGTATTTTGTAGGGCTTCATTTTCTCTCCTTTATAGAATATCAATTACAATACTTTTTTGTAGTGGATACTATAGAACAGTGATAGCACACAGTTTAGAGACCAAGGGCCAAACTGCAAACCAAACTCACTTATTATATTGCAAAGTGCCAACACCACAATTAGACCTGAATGCTGAGGTTTTAGAGAAAACAACTCTCCATGAACACCATTTGTCTTAAAAGAAAAACACAATAACATACGTACCATAGGTACTGCACCAGTGCTCTAGACTTCAGTATGTGCTCACGGTGAGCCCAAGTATTCTCAAATGATACTAAATGACTTCATAATTAGTGCAAATAGCTTTTGATGATGCATTAGAATTTAAATCTAATCTTAAACCTTTCTCCTCTGCTGACATTCATCGAAGCTCTACATCAGTGCACAGAAGCAGGTCCTGACCTTCCCCATGAGAACTCACAACAGCATGGGGGCTCCCCTGTGGATGGGTTCCCCTTAAGTTTTTCATGAAAAACTCCCCTGCTTTGTCCACGTGGAGCCTCCGGGAGTTTGTCAGTTATAGTTAACATTTCTCTTCCTACTGCTCATCTCTGCAAAGCAGCAGCTCATGAGTTTCTACTAGGTACATTGTGATTCCTTTATCTGTCAGTCTGTCTGTCCAATTTGCGGGTAGCCATGTCCCCTGTGATCCCACTTCTTTGAAGAACTTATGAGTTAATTTTTCAATTTGTTCAACTCTTTACTCATTGTTAGAATAGAGCGGTGATTTCTACACTCTTTGTGTGCTACAATGGAACGCCAAAGCTGCTGATTCAGTACTCATTTTGAAACTAGGGCACACTAGTAAAGGAATGAAATTTTAAAATAGGAACTCAAACTTTTAAATATTGCCATTAAAGAGCTACAAATGGGATGCACAGTTCGTTTTCATTTTGTTTTTGGATATAACATGATTTGAAAGAGAAAAAACTGCACAATTTAGCATCTATCAATATTGGTATTGAACACATGGTCTATTGGACTATGCACTACAGAGCAAATATTTAAGAGTAATTTCTAGGACATTATCTAGCACCATATCATGAGATGTCTATGAGATGTACAGTTTATATGTTTGCAATCTCATCATCCCTTTGAGCAGTACGTGGGATATAATCTCTGGATCTTTGTGAAACTTGGCACCTTGTGAAGAAGCCAGTCTTCAAATTAGACATCTGTATTATCAGAAACATTAATGAACAGTACTTTATAAATTTCAATAAGCAGCTTAGGGAAGAAGGACGCTTGTCATATTAAGGAAATGGTACATTGCTGTGTGTCACAGCCCCGTAAACGCTGCTGGCCAGAGAAAAAGGAGAATGTTGTCACACAAGATGTCCCTGACCTCTGGGCTTGAACTAAGTCACAGGAACCTCTCTGGGAAGGAATTTCCCTCTCTTTGAAATGTCTTATCAGCCTTAGCCACAGCATGGTTTGAATTCATGTATTTTAGAGGAAAAACCTCAAATAAAAAATTTTGAAGCAGAATGTAAAGAAATCAGACCAATGTTTTATGTAGAGTCAGTTTAAAAGTGTGAGTACATCAATATTTATTCACTGCAGAACATCTTTGCACTTAAGAGATGTAAATTAAATTTGAACCTACTGTCTCTTTCCTTCACATTCTCCACTCTCTCATACACATGCATTCACTTATATAATAGTGAACCTAAAATTTAATAATTAACCCCCAAGTGCATTCTACAATAATATTTCAGAAGTGTTAAAGAAAGTTTGTTGTAACTTGATTAATAAGTTGCTCTGATGAAAACACAAATCATATTCTAATTATAGTATGTCCAATTACATTAATTTAATAATATAATTTAATTATATTGTGTTGCTCTGTGGTTGGCTGTATAAGGTAATTGCAATGCATTGATTTATACTCAAAACCTTCAATATTCTTTTCATATGGTGAAAAAGTGAAAAATGGGGCTTTAAAGTGTGTAGGGGACAGGGATGCAGCAGCTCAGTGACAGTGCACATCGCCTAGTGTACCAGAAGCCCTGACTGTGATACCTAGTACCACTCACAAAAAAGTGTTCACACATGCAATATCAAGAAAGGAGTTTTTTAAATATATATAATAATGTTTAAATATAATAGAAAACTTGAAAATAAACTGAGCTCTTATTTTAGCTGGAATTAAGGTCCAGAGTAAAGATAGAAAATTTTACACACAAAATGTAGGAAATCAAGACATACTTTCCTGCTATTATTGAAACTATAAAATTTTACATCACAGAATATTATTTACTAAAATATGAAGGGTAAAATTATCATTATGGTAATATTGGTCTCTGATTAATAGACTATAGCATGCAAATGCAATTTAATGTACAATAAAATCAGCTACCATGTTAATTCATTCAAATTTGTCAACATTGTAAACTGAGATCATTTTCTAAACTTAATTATATTTTTATTTTACTCTTAGCTATAAAGTCATCATAACAATATCACTTTGAACCACAACATGAGACTGCAGTTTTTAAGACACCAACATTTTCTCTTTAAAAATAATGTTGGCAGAAAGTCATATATTAAACCCAAACACACATTTAGGTGCAAGATTAGACATCATTTATAACAGGGAAAGAATTCAGAAAATTCTTGCCGTGTGATTTCCTCTCACTGATTAATAGAGGAACTAAAATCTGATGCTGATTCACTTAAATGTTTCCCGCCTACATTTTCCTCCTGAGTGGAGTGTGATAATATTTACAGTACCATATTTATTGAAACAGATTTGTAGTAGTGGACCACACCTAGAGACCTTCTTGCAATCTGAGGAGCCAAGGCCACATGAGGTCAGTTCCAGTCCACTGACGCTGGGCCAGGGAGAGTTTAAGACCATTGCTCCCAGCAGTTAAGTGCCTGCCCAGCTCCCTAAATCACTGGACTTGGCTCGGGAGGTCCTGCAGGGCTGAGGGGCCACACTCAGCAACCTTCATTCAATCCCAGGAGCCTACAGCA
Source organism: Hydrochoerus hydrochaeris (assembly GCA_004027455.1). Classification (NCBI taxonomy): domain Eukaryota; kingdom Metazoa; phylum Chordata; class Mammalia; order Rodentia; family Hydrochaeridae; genus Hydrochoerus; species Hydrochoerus hydrochaeris. Next base: position 68,697 of record PVLA01009319.1, on the reverse strand, counting down.
CCATCCCAGGAGGTGATTTCAAACATGGCAGGGGGAAGCTTTGAAACAATGCTGGAAACATGGAAATAAAGGAAAATGACAAGATAAAAGACCAAAATGCAAGCTCAAACATCCAGCCCATCACAAGAAAGCCTAGGAGCCATGGACATAGAAGAAAACATAAGCCATACACCTGAAATGCCTGAAATTATATCAACTGAAATAAAGAAGCAAGTACAAGAAGCTATGAAGGAACTCAAATCAGAAATATCTCCCAGGTAAAAGAAGAAAAGATAAAAGATAATGAAAGAAATACAGAACACATCTAAAGAAGACACAGTTTAAAAATTAGAGGAACAAAGCAAAAAGATAGAATCCCTGAATGAACAGTATAAGAAACAAATAGAATGCATGAAGCAGACTCAAAGAGATATACAGTAAATCAAAAATTCTATTGAAAATTGCCAAAACCACCTCATGAAAGTGAAGATACAATTTCAGACCTCTAAGATAAGACTACAGCTAGTGAATAGGAAAAGAAAGATCTTTTAAAAAATAACAAGGAATCAGGAAATAACAATTCAACAGCTGCAAGATGTGGCAAAGAAAAAAACCACAAGATTAATAGGGATAAATGAAAAAATGGTGACAACATAAATGATATCAAGAGGTTATTTACAGAAGTAATAGCTGAAAACTTTCCAAACATGAGAATGGAAACTGACATATGGATTAGTGAAGCATATAGAACTTCAAATAGCCATAACCAAAATAAAACTACACCCAGACATATAATAATCACCATTCCAGAAATCCAACATGAGAACAAAATATTAAAAGCTATTAGAGCAAAAAGACAGATCACCTATAAAGGAAAACCTATCCAAATCACAGCAGACTTCTCAACACAAAAAATGAAGTCAAGAAGACCATGGAGTGAAGTATTTCAGATCCTTAAGGGAAACAACTTCCAACCCTGACTGATGTACCCTGCAAAACTGTTCTTCAAAATGGATAGAGAAATAAGACACTTCCATGACAAAGAACAACTGAAGAACTTCATGACCATCAAACCAACCCTGAAAAGAATACTGAAAGACATTCTAGATACACATAGGAAAAAAACCACTAAACAAGGAAGACAATAAAATAGAATAGAAACGTAAAGATACAACAGCAGAAAGGTAACATGTCAACAATAAACCAATATATAACAGTTATAACCATTAATGTAAATGGCCTCAATTCACCAATTAAAAGAAACAGACTGGCAGAATGTATCAAGAAGCAACATCCAACAATATGCTGTATACAGGATATGTATTCCCATCTAACCCAAAAGGAAACTCATAGACTGAAAGTCAAAGTATGGAAAACAATACTTCATGCAACAGGAATCCCCCCAAAAAAGTGGGGTAGCTATTCTGTTTGCAGACCATGTGAACTTCAAATCAAGAATGATCCAAAGAGATAATGAACATCACTACATACTACTTAGGGGAAAACTTCAAGAGGAAGAGATAACAGACTTAAATATATATACACCAAATTCCAGAGCACCCAGCTATGCAAAGCAAGTATTAACAGAAATGAAAAATCAAATAAGCAATAACACAATTATAACAGGAGACCTTAACATGCCATTGACACAAAGGGACAGATCAACTAGTCAGAAAATCAGCAAAGAAATAGCAGAATAGAATCATACCTGTGAACAAATGGACTTGATAGACATATACAGAGTGTTCCATCCAACAACATCAGAATATACTTTCTTCTCAGCAGTACATGGGACATTCTCTAAAATAGACAATATATTAGCCCACAGAACATGCTTAAGTAAATGCAAAAGAATGGAAATTATCCCATGCATGTTATCAGATCATAGTGCCATGAAAGTAGAAATTAATGATAAAAGAAACTGTAAAAACCCCACAAACACATGGAAATCGAATAATACACTCTTGAGCAATCAGTGGGTCACAGAGGAAATTAAAGAAGAAATTAAACAATATCTACAAGCAAACAAAAATAAAAATACAACTTACAGAAATCTGTGAGATGCAATGAAAGCAGTCCTCAGAGGAAAATTTACTGCACTGAGTTCCCACATCAGGAAAACAGAACAAACACAAATAAACAACCTGATACTACACCTCAAACATCTAGAAGAAGAAGAATAAGCCAAGACCAAATCCAAAAGAAGGGAGGAAATTATAAGTATCAGAGCAGAAATTAATGCAATAGAGACTAAGAAAACAATATAAAGAATCAATAAATCAAAGAGTTGGTTCTTTGAAAGAATAAATGAGATTGATAAGCCTTTAGCCAAACTTATTTTAAAAAGGAAAGAAAAAACTCAAATTCATGCAATAAGGAATGAAAAAAGTAAAATCACTACAGACACAGAAGATCATCATCACCTATTTGGAAAACTTCTACTCTCATAGGTTCGATAACACAGAAGAAATGGGCAGATTCCTAGGAACATATGAACCACCAAAGCTGGATCAAGAAGATGTAAAACTGCTGAATAGCCCCTTTTCTATTAATGAAATTGAAACTGTAATTAAGTCCTTAGCAACAAAGAAGAGCCCAGGCCTGGAAGGATTCACTGCAGAATTCTACAAGAAATACAAAGAAGATTTAATGCTGACACTCCTCAAACTCTTCAATGAAATCAAAAGGGAAGCAATTCTTCCTAAGTCATTCCTTGAAGCAAATATTACTCTAGTACCAAAACCTGAGAAAGACCCAACTAAAAAAAGAACTACAGGCTAATCTCCCTAATGAACATAGATGCCAAAATTCTCAATAAAATATTGGCAAACAAGATGTAGCAAATCATCAAGAAGATTATATATCGTGACCAAGTGTAATTCATCCCAGGCATGCAGGGATGGTTCCCCATATGTAAATCAATAAATGTAATCCACCACATCAATAGAGCCAAAAGAATCACATGATCATTTCTGTAGATGCAGAAAAAGCTTTTGACAAGATCCAACACCCATTCATAATAAGAACCTTACAGAGAATTGGAATAGATGGTCTTTACCTCTATATGATAAAGGGCATCTATGGCAAACAAACAGCCAGCATCATATTAAATGGCCCAAAACTGAAAGCCTTTACCTTAAAATCAGGCACAAGACAAGGGTGTCCCTTATCACTGCTCCTATTCAACATAGTACTGGAAATACTAGCCAGAGCAATTTTTAAAATTTTATTTAAAGAGAAAAAAAAAGTAAAACAGAAAAAAATGTAGAAACAGAATTTCAAAAAAAAATAGTAAGAAATCACTAGTTGATAAATTATATATTGTCTTCTTAGATATAGTTGTTCAAGTTACAAAATTAAAGCATACAAAGTTAGCCACAGCAATTAGATGAGAAATAAAAGGAGTAAAGATAGGAAAAGAGGAAGTTAAATTATCATTATTTGCAGATGACATGATACTCTACATAGAAGACCCCCAAACCTATATTAAAGACTCCTAGATATAATAAATAAATTCAGCAATATAGTGGTATACAAAATCAATACTCAAAAATCAATTGCCTTCCTATACACTAACAACAAAATAATTGAGAGAGAAATAAGAGAATCCACACCTTCACACTAGCATCCAAAAAAATGAAATATTTAGGAATTAATCTAATGAAAGAAGTAGAAGAGCTATACAGGGAAAATTATAATACCCTGAACAAAGAAATTGAAGAGGACCTTAGAAAATGGAAAGACATCCCTTGTTCATGGATAGGAAGAATAAATATTGTGAAAATGGCCATTCTCCCAAAATTGTTATACAGAATCAATGCAATCCCAATGAAACTACCACTAACATACCTCATAGATCTAGAGAAATCACTCCTAAAATTCATCTGCAACCAGAAGAGACCTAGAATAGCAAAGGCAATTCTAAGCAGCAAAGGTAGGGTGGAAAGCATCACAAGCCCTGACTTGAAGTTATACTACAAAGCTACTGTAATAAAATCAACGTGGTACTGGAATAAAAACAGATCTGAAGATCAATGGAATAGATTAGAAGATACAACCACATCTATGAACACACTCTACCACCTTATCTTTGATAAAGGGGCCAAACATGTTCACTGGAAGAATGATAGTCTCTTTTTCTATTATTACTATTTTTCTTTTTTAAATTTTTAAAAAATTTTATTTAAAGAAAGGAGGAAAAAGCAAAACAGAAAAAAGGGTAGAAATAATATGGAATTTTTTACATAAGAAATCACTAGTTGATACATTACATATTGTCATCCTGGATATAGTTGTTCAAGTTACGAAATTAAAGCATACAAAGTGGACATTCAAACAGTGAGGCTGCAGACAGTTCTGTTCACCTATCCAACAAAAACCTAGCAACATGGTTATCAATCCTACACACTTAAACATACATGCATTTCTATCCTTTAGAGCACTTTCTTTTCCTCCTTTTGCTTTTTAAGTCCATTATCTGCTTAGTTATATCATGTTTCAGGTTGCTCAGTACCTTACTGATCTGTTTTGTTGTTGTTGTTTACTTTTTAAATTTTTTCTTATTTATTATTTATTTCTTTTATTTTATTTTGAAGGTAGTAAAATACAGCAGAACAAGACAGGACAAACCCAATTGAGGCAGTGCAGTGAAACTGGTACAGAACCTCACAGCAGGTCACTGGGATAACAGCAATGTCTAGTTTTCTTCACAATAGTTGTTCCTTCAATCAGGTGGAGCAATATTGAAGGAAATACCAAAATTATAAAAACAGAATATTGAACAGAGCAATACTATTGATCAGGACAGAGCAAAACAGAGACAAAAATATTTTCCTTCAAAGAGATGGCAGAAGAAAATCCCCCTTATTTGCTATATTGCATATAGTCAAACTCACAAGAGATGCTCAGATCTCTGGCTCTCACTTGCTGGGGGGCAGGGATGAGATGGATGTTTGATTCTTAGCCTGCACACTGGTAGGCTCACAGCCACCCACCAGAGTGGTGAGCTGGCTGCCTGTTTTCCCAGCATCCCAAGTTCCAGCATGGCATGGATCTCAGGAAATGCCGATATAGTTCTCACCCTGGGGTGGCTGTGGCTTGGGAGGCCACAGCCACTTAGAGCCAGAACAATTGTCTACTGAATAAATCATTCTGGAAAACCTGATTATCCATATGCCGAAAACTAAAACTCTACCCATGCCTTTCACCATGTACTAAACTAAAATCTAAAACAAATCAAAGATCTAAATATTAAAACAGAAACACTACATCTGTTGGGAGACAAAGTAGGTAAAAATCTTAAAACCATAGGTGTAGGTAGAGAATTCATGAACAAGAATCAAACCACACGGGAAATACTTCCCAGAACCAATAACTGGGATTACGTCTTATTAAAGTGTTTCTGCATGTCAAAAGAAATCTCCACAGTAAAAAGAAACCCACAAACTGGGAAAAAATCTTAATGAACTGTCCCTGAGACAAAGGACTTCTGTCTAGAACATATAAAGAATTAAAAAAAAATCAGATCCCCAAAATTCAAGCACCCAGTCCAAAAATAGGCATCCGAGATGAATACACAGTTCTCAGATGAAAAAATACAGATGGCAAATAAATACATGAGAAAATATCCATCATCATTAGTCATTAGAGAAATGCAAATTAAAACCACACTGAGATTCCATCTCACTCTGGAAAAAATGGCCAGGATCAAGAAAATTACCAACAACAAATGCTAGAGAGACTGTGGGTAAAAAGGAACTTTTCTGCACTGTTGGTGGGAGTGTAGACTGGTGCAACCACTGTGGAGGTCAGTCTGGAGAGTCCTCACAAAACTGGGATTGGAAATCCCATTTGACCCAGCTATTCCACTTCCAGGCATATTCTCAGAAGAACCAAAAATATCATACCACAATGATATATGTGCACCCATGTTTATAGCAGCACAATTTATAATAGCCAGATCTTGGAAACAACCTAAGTGCCCATCAACTGAGGAATGGATTAAAACGTTACAGTATTTTTATACAATGGAATACTACTCAACTATAAAGAATGATCACACTGAGATATTTATAAATAATGGATGCACCTTGAGACCATATTCATAAGTGAAATAAATCAAACTTACATGTATAAATACCATATGGCTGTATAGTCTCCCTAGTGTAAGAAATGGTAACAGTAAATAAGATTTTATGGTAATCATGATTCCCCATTACATTGCTTTGAAGCCTTATAATGTTTTCATTCATTAGTTGGAATGGTTTTAGTCTGTTTTATTTTATTTTACTATGTGTGATGGCATGAACAGATATTTTGAAGAAATATTATGGCAGCCATTATGGCAGCCATTGCTGATTTAATATCATCTTGCTTTGAAGTCCTACCATGCTTTTGTTCTATTACCATTGGTTTGATCATGTTGTGCCTTATTAGATTTTAATGTGTGATAGTATAAACAAATTCTTTATGGAAAATGAGATATAATAGCCATTATTCAATTTCTGTTATTTGGCTCAGAATGTCCTGTAATATGTTCATTCTCTTGAATGGTTTTATACTATTTTGTTATGTTTAATATTACTGTGTGTGAAGCTATGCTTAACTATTTCAAAGAAAGAGACATTATGGTAGCTTCTGTTAATATCTGGTTGTCCTGTTTTGAAGTGCCGTGTTGCTTACATTGTTCTGATCTGCTTTTATCTATCCTCTTTTGTTTTATTCTCTTTAAAATAAAATTTAAAAGAAAAAAAGAATAAGTGTTGAAGGAAAGCATTTATAAATAAAGTTATTCTATACATCCTCAAAAAAAAAAAAAGAAACAGATTTGTAGCACCAAAAATTCAAATTTATTGGGCATACATTGGACTACTCATTGTTTCTAATTTATATGTAGATTGATCAATCGGTTGACCAGCTGTTGGATACAACATCTACCTTCAGCAAGGCTTTAAGGATGCTCAGATTCACACGGACAAAGCTGTGAGATTGAAGGTGATTGAGATTCACTTAGATTGGAAGAGGGACTCTACTTTCACACATGTGTTCCTGAGCAGTGATGTATTCCCTGACAGGAGCACATAGGTTTATCCAAACATCTTCATTCTTTGAAAACCAAGGTGTGCTTTTATGCCACTTCATACAGTAAGGTAAAATGAAATGTTTCAAAGGCTAAACATTGTCCACCCCGACCCACAGGTGGTTTGCCCTTATCTTTGTCAAAATTGATGGGCCAGAGAAAGACTAGAGAATTTCACTGCATCTCTGTTTTACCCTGCTTCTCTTCTGTCTTTTGTTCACCAGTACTAAAATCATGCAAGGCTGTGCTCAATCCCACAGTGAGGAACACTCATGGGGCTTGGTCCACTGTGGAAGGTCATCTGAGTAAGTGAGTCAGTGTGTGGGAGCACAGTTGGAAAGTGTGATCTGGGTTCACAAGGAGCACAGGGACACAGCACATGGAAAGGGTGGAGTCAGAGGTACAAGGGCCCTAAAGGTGGGCTCTGGGAGGGGCCAGCATTCCAAGCACCCAGAGGCAAGAGACAGGAACTGAGGAATTAAAAAGGGCTTCTTACTCTGTGATCCCGGGCCTCTCGGTCTGCTCCACTGCGGCTAGCAAGCCTGGAATATAGAACAGAAAGGGTTAGTAGATATCAAATCTGTTCACCTCTCTTTTCTGTCCTCTAACTTTTGCAAAGTGCTTCTCCCCAAACCTCCTGTGGCACTCTTGTGTGTCATGTGTATGCCTTCTAGAAGAATTCATCGGGTCTCACCTGAGACCTTTCTGCCTTCCTTCTCCTTTTTCTCCATTTAGACAGTGGTCAGAACCTTTACCTGAGATCTACCTTCTTGGCAAATGTGTCAGCACACACACAGTCAACACGGTACTGTTACATAGAGGCACAATGTCCCACAGCTCATCTCTAGAGCTTATTCATCTTACATAACTGGACGCTTATGGCTGTTGAACAGTTTTCTACTTTTTAAGACCATTGACATTTTATGCCCAGAGAGACCTACAGGCAGGCCGGTAACAGGAGGAATAAAGATCTCAGCTCACCTCCCCTCGCCAACGTCACAGAGGTCCAACATACTGAGCTGAGAAGTGTGGCAGTCTCAGAACCCTCTCACAATGCCAAAGTAACAAACGAGCACCCTGTGCTGAGCCAGGAATACTGCTCTGCTGAAGGTGCACTGCTACTCACTAGAGACTGGCCACCCACGCTTCCAATCACCAACACATCCAGGGTCACCCTGTCTGCTGTTGCAGACAATTGTGCCCTCATAAAGACACTCATCTCCATCACTAGTAAGGGTTGTTTTACTTTCACTGTGAATCTGTGTTATAAGCAAAATAAGAGCCCACAGAATTTCCATTCTCTAATTTCTGGATTCTGAGAATGATGCTTTAGCAGTCAGGAGGGTTCGGGAGCCAGGAAATGTGGCAGCCCCTAGAATTGGGAAGAGAAAGGAAATAGATTCTCCCTTAGGGGCTTCAGAGGATCATAGCCAAGAAAAGACCCTGACTGCAGCCCAGTGAGACCTGTTTTGGATTCCTCACATCTAGTCCCATGAGACGATATGCAAATTGTTTTAAACCACTAAGGTTGTGGCCATGTATTTTAACCACATTTGGAAGCCCAGAAAATCTGCAAAGATAGAGAAATACAAAGCTACAAGTTCAATTTCAAAGCTAAGAAGAAGAATTAGAAGAAAAAGAATAGTTTGAAAGAGATACACAGGGTCATAGCTACACCTCTCCCTGAAGAGACAGGCAGGTGGGGAAGGGAGCTGTATGCATAGACTCCATATCCCTGCCTCTCCTGTGGACCCTGGCATGTGTGGGGACACACCTGGTCCTAGACCTCCTGCGGATCCCCTGGGGTAAGCCAGCTTGGCATTCCACAAGCCCCTCCCATGCTACAGAGCCTGGAGCTGCAGAGGGTCACTGCCCAGGCTCCAGGGCCACACTTTACTCTTCACCTTGAATAAGACCTTGGGCTATCAACTGAGAATTCCCTTGCCTGAGCTCTGTCCTCCCTAGGATGAGCACAATGAAAACTATCCACCTTCTCAGGTTCCCAGGAGGACTGTTAATGTATACAACTGCTTAGAATGATCGTGGTCATATAATTAGGTCCGTGAGCTGTCGTTACTGTTATTTTTTTCTTTGGGAAGTACAGGGCCTGGCATTTATTTTTTTTTAAGAGGAAAAAAAAAACAGAAAAATCAAGAAGCAAACAAACAACTGAAAAACAACAAAAGCAAATGACAACAACAACAATGATAAACCAATTGCGATAAAGGATTTCAAAACAAGATGATAGGAATTTAGTAATGGTTGTTATATTGCAATTGTTATCTGCAAAATAGTTTTAAAGGAGAAAATATGGAGGAAAAATAAAAGCAGCCAGTCAGAACATGTTGACTTAGAGTACACAATTTTAGGACTCAAAAAAAAAAAAAAAAACCTTCATTCCATCTGATCCAGACTCCTCATTTTCTGAAATAAGGGGAGCAAATTGCTTGGGTTGTGCTGGATGTGCTCAGCGAGTTAGCAACCAGGCTTCTGTGGAGTGGAAAGTGTCCAAGCGCCTGCCAGGTCAAGGACTCTGGCTGCTCTGTGACCAAACATGGTAGGATTGCCTTCTCAAATCCAAGGGGATAATTTATTTGAAATCCACTTGGGGAAGTCAGGAGCACAGACCAGGTTTACAGTACGTGCATTCTGCTCCGACATTGTTGCTTGTTTTTCTCTCTTGCAAACCAATTTTTATTTCTAGTTTTCTACCTAGGACAGAGAGCAGGAAGAAATTCTCGTTGCCAAATGCTCCACAGTGGGAAGAGATACTAGATTATCTACAAGCATCTGCTGAATCTCAACCCAGATGAAGAAAACTATCAATTAATGGACATCAAAGTCATTACCTCCCAGCAACACAGCAGGTGGTAACAAGTCTACAGAGGCCACAAGATGGACTTTCTTGTTTCTATCCACTGGCCTGAAGGGGTCCCTGAACTCCTTAGAAAAAATGAAAGCTTTTTAATCATCCTCTCAAAGGCCAGGACACGCAAAGAAAATTATACCAAGCCTGAGCCTCATTCTGGCCACCAACCAGCTGTGTTCTAAATATAAGAGGCAAGTATTTACATGACAAGGCTGGAGACATGCATCAGAATTTCTTCAGAAAGCTCTATCCTTTAAAAGTCAAAGGACTCCTTCTGCTTCCAAGGAAATAAAATCATATTTCATGTGTACCTAGAGACACAAAACTCAAGGAAGAATGAATATGCAGAGGGCTGGCATTCATGCCCTAGGGTTCCTGAGATACTCTTGGGACTGAATAGAAGTTAGTTGTCACCTGTGATACACCTATCTTGAGTGTCCTGAATGCCAGCCCATCCAGCGTACAGGTGTCCTTTGCTTCCTAGGCTCTTCCTGAGATGATGCCCAGAGCCCATGCTCACTCTTCTGTGAATCTCTCTCTCCCCTTCCCAGCCCCATTCATCCTGGCTCATGCCTATTTATTTCCCACCATCAAGTTCACTCTTCATTTCCTCCAAGACACCTGTGTTGACCTTTGGTGAGTGTCTTGATTACTTTTTACTCGTCACTGAGACAAAATACCTGATGCTCAAAGTTAGGAAGGAAAGGTTTATTTCTTACAGTTCTTGGAGGTTTCAGTCCATACTCAGTTGGCTCCAAGGCAGTGTGGCATGGCGGGCCACAGTTCATGGCAGCCACAAACTTCAAGGCATGAACAGGAAAGAGCACAACACACCTTCCTCCCCCCATGACATCATATCCTGGCTCCATCACCCCTGGGTGGGTGAAACACTTATACCACTCATCCAAGCATTAGACAAGGAACCAATCACAAACACTAGATTTGGTTGAGTCCATAATTCCTGAGGCTTGGAGGCCACTGACATAAACCATGACAGTGGGGCAGGGTGGGGGAATCCATGTAAGCCTTCAGGCCTTGCTGGGATTGTCATGCTGTGTCCGCCTTGTCTCCTTTGTCCCTCTGAAGAGCAAACTCCTGGTGCTCAGTGGCTGAGAGATAGATCTGCATCTGCTTAGCACAGAACATGATTCTGGGGCCCAGTGAGTATTTAGAGGACATCTAGAGAAATCTTAAAGTAGATAGACGATGGCCTTTTCTCTCATCTGGTAAGAGACTATGATCACACACACTTTCAAGGTGGACAGCAACCTTTATTATCTACTCAAGAAGGGGTATTGGAAAACGGATGAAGGAGCACTGCTTCTAATGATAATGCCTCACTGTATAGTAAACAAAGGTTCCTGGGCTATTCTAATTAACAGAAAATGGCTAAGAAATCACCCTATGCCAGATTACAGGTGACTGCAAATCTGGATTGACTAACCAGTATCCCAGGATCATGAGAAAGTGCTGTAGAAAAATGTCCTCCCAACCTACATAAAGATCCAAAGATTACTCTGTCTTCTCTAAATGAAAACAGTCACCCTTGTCATTGCTATCTGGTGCTTCCTCGTACTGCCCATGTCAACCACAGAGAAGGCTAGAAACCCGAGAAGATGTTACTTTACAGTAATTGAAAAACATTGTTAATCTTGCAGGTAAAAATGAATTACACAGTCATACATATTCTAAATGACTTAGAATATAACAGAGACAAAATGCTGCAATAACAGAACATGCATCAGCATTCTAACTAACATAGAGCCTGTCAATTAAAGGCCATATTTTACTTTGCAACCCTGGTTAAAAACTGAAAGTAAACAAGGGAAAAAAACAAAGTAATGATAGAATACCATAATATAAACAAATCCCCAGTTAGAATAATTGGAGACAAGCCCAGAATCAAGCACAGAGTGGAAGAATTCAGAGCCTTTCCTGCGCCTCATCGCAACAGATGGCAGATCTAGAGAAAACGCACAAGAAACTACACAACCTCCACTGGGACAGCAGGTAGAGGAGTGCAGAAAACTGGAACAGAAGTACCTGCAGGGAGCGGTGTTTCTCTAAGGGCTGGATTCCATGGGTGGAGGAAGGTAGGTGAGGATGCTATGTGTGGAGAGGTCTCCTCCAGAAAGCAGGCTTTGGGAGGCAGATGGCACAGTGAACATTCCTGCTGGTGTTGTCTCTGAACCCAAGCTATTCTGGCCTCCAAAAACCCATTCTCTGTTTCTCTAACAAACACAGGGCACCCAAGTCTCCTGGACTTGTTGTTTTCTCTCCTCTGTTTCCAATTGTAGAACCAGTGGTGCACAGTTTGGACTTCCGTGTTCCTGTAAATTGAAAGCAAATAGGGAACCCTGAATCATACCTGTTCTGGGGTGAGGGCTAGACTGGAGTGGTAGAATGCTCAGAAGGAATTCCTAAGATATCCAACTCCAGCCTTAGGGAACAATAATTATGTGGGTGTTTTAAGACTCTTATGCTCTTGGTTTAAAGCCCAAAAAAGCATAGGCCACATTGAATTATTAGATATGAAGAATCATAGAAGTGAAGTAAACATTAATTAAAAGATTGTTCTCTGATGGGAAACTAACTGGAGGCAAATTCTGCTCATCACTTTTATGACCCCACAGACATTGGATATCCATACCTAAGGTCTTATTGTGCTTTGATTGCACAAATATAATAAAAATTGCACCATACACACCTGCCATTTTTAAAAGAGGTCAAACAATTAAAAATATGGGGAACATTAGAATCCTTGTTTGCCACCTTCCATGATCTATCTGAGAAAAACCACCAATAGCAACTGTGTGTCGCTAACAATCTTTTGATTTAAGCTAGTAGCAGTTGGGTAGAGGAAGGTTGTCTTCCAACAATACTGTCACTACCAAGCTTTTCAAGATAATTTAGGTTTTTGACTTTGATTTTTTTTTTTTTGGTCTGATCAAGAGATGTGAGAGAATGGCTCATTGAATTTTCGTATTTCTGCTGACTGGAGGAGTTTATAACATTTTCCATTTTGGACTTTCCCTATCTATTTTATGAATGCCTATTCATATCATTTATTAATTACCTATTAGATAATTTTGCTATTTTTTTCTGTATCACTTTTGAGAACCTCATATTAGGCCACATATTTTAAATATTTTCTTTCAATTTTTTACTTCACTTTATTCACCTATTTTAATTATATCTTAATTTAGAAATATGTATCATCTTATGATTTAGTTATTCTTACTTTTATCTTTCTCTTTTGATGTTCATATAGACAGTAATTATTCCATACTTAAAATTTATATTGTCTTCAGTATTCAGTGTCTGTAATTGTTTTGAAATAAAGATATAAATATTTTTGTTGCAATTTGAACTTAACATTATATTTTTATTGAATAGTAGATGTATTAAGAAACCATGTAGAAATTTCATATATACAGTGAAGAGTTTGGTCTTTATCACTGAAAAACCATTGGAGATTTTTATTACAGGCCAGATATAACTAAATTTGCTTCTAAAATGTCATTCTCTGTGGAGTGCAAAAGACGGATTGGGGAATCAAGAATGCTCTAAACTGAGCAATCTCCATTCTGCCTTTGGCATTAAATGCTGTGATTCTAAGACACCAGTATCAAAACACTGCCTTCCTCCATTTTGGTGAGTCACATGAAGTTGGTCAAAAATTAGGTCCTATGAAGCCGTTCAAAGATGCAAAGAACACTCCTAAGTTAGTAAGGAATCAGGAAGTTTTAAAAAGCTAACAATTTAGGGCAAATTCAAAATTGGGTGCTGGGTACAACAAGCTCTCTGAATTCTGCTGTTATACTTTTCAAGACGGTGAGATTTCAAGAATGGTTATGTGACAAATGTAGGGACAGAAATGGGTTGGAAGTCAATTTAGGAGATTTATGACCTCATTTACATATGTATTTGCCAAAACTGAAAGCTTCAGGGGCATTTTCTCAGACATTGACAAACTGTATGAATGGATACAGTATTTTCACTAGACCAGATTGGAAGCAACGCTGCTAACTCCCAGACACGTGTTCTCCCACTAGATCTGCTATGAAGTGGTGTCTGATCATCTTTTACTGTGTAACAAAGTGTCCTTAAACCAGGAAGATTGACAGGATGTATTATCACGTGTGACCCTGGTTGGTACTCAGTGCTTGGAGGGAATCCTACATGCTGGAGTCCAGAAGAGATAAGTGTGACAGTAAGGCAGTGAAAAATTTTCTTTCAGGTCTTATTGCTCCAGCTAAGGTTAGCTGGCACATGACGCAAGGGGCCAGTGAACAAGGGAATCTATTCACCACTTTGAAATATTTCATAATATTTTTGGAGGAAGCAGAAAGAAAGACAGGCACTGAGCTTTTTGCCTCATATAAAGCATGAAATACCTAAAAATGTTTCCCTGTGTTGGTAAGCTAAATTCCATTCCAGATGAACATAAGTAACTATTATTTTGTTGGCAAAAGATAAGTGGCCACACCAGTGCTCAGGGTCTACCAGATCCTGAATAAAATCACCATCAAGGAAACGAGCAATTTATCAGGAAACTAGAAACATGATTTAACAGTTTCACCAAGGAGAGGTGTCTCCGTGACACCTAGCAAAGCACACTGCCTGGTGTAAACTACCCACAATGACGGGTCTGTTCCGTTCTCTGACCTGGGTCTCTGCTCACAACTGGACACAGGACTCCCTCTGGAGCCCTCAGAAGCCCCCACACCTGTGTTAAACCCCCAGTATCTACTCTCTTGACAAAGCTCACTGTCAGAGGAAAAGAGCAGCTCCAAGAAAGGGTCTAAAAGCATCACTTTGTTTAACTTGGCTGCCAAACAAGACCAGTGGTTTTATCTGCACCAGCACTGAGGTTCCTTTTCAGGAAAACCAGCAGCTGCTGCTGCCTAACACAGAAACTCTATGCGATGGTTTGAGTCGGGAAGAAAAGGGCCCTGTCCGATTGGTATCACAGGAAGGGGACTGTCCAGGGCCACGGGGACAGTATCACCCTGGAGAAGAGCCACAGGTGCCCGAGGCCCTGTACACAGCAGGAGCCAGGTGAGGTCAGGCGAGGCGAGCCCTGTGTCAGCCAGCCAGGCTGTGGCTGAGCACATGTGTGTCCTGTGAAGGCCGTGAGGATCAGGACAAGGGGATGGTTACGGGCTCACCGAGGAGGGAAAACTGGGCCAGCGTGAGGCTGCTCAGAGCCCTGCTCCCAGGGGAAGCCGCTGCGTGGATTTGGATGCCTTAATGAAGTTACCACGCTGTGCACTGCTGTGTATTTAAGAGCTGGTGTTTGATCTGGTTTTTGCCTTCGTTCTTTAGAAGGATGCAAACCTGAAGTGATTCGTGTTTATAAATTGTGTTTTCAGCTGAACATGGCCACTGTAGTGTAGTTTAGCAACCGTGAACTAAAGGTGAGACAGTGCATCTCCAGCTGAAAGACAGGAAATCTGAAAGGGTGTGTGTGAGAGTGTGTGTGTGTGTGTGTGTGTGTGTGTGTCTGTGTGCAAAAGTCTCTCTGTTGGCAGAAGGGACACGTGTGTCACTTCAGGAGAAAAGATCCCCTACAGTGCTGACACTTCTCCAGGGCCACCCACCATCTCCTCAGCCAAGGGCAGCAGGCACCTCAGCTAAATGACACACTTGGGCAAAACTCTGCCTTTAAGGTCTTGAGGAACAGCGCTGAGGCTGGCCCAGCTTCCTCTCTGTAACCACAGGCACCAGGCACCTCCTGGGGCCTCCATAGAAGGAATTTGTATACATCGCCATCATTAGAACCGAGGTCCTCTTTCTCATCATTTCCTTCCAGGTAAATTTTCCAGCACGCCCAGGGTAACAAAAGAAAACAGTAAGGGGTGGGTGGAATGCAGAGTACTGTACCAGTGGTCTCAGGATTTGGTTTCTGTCTTGTGAAATATTGTCTTTGATTATTTTATAAGGTGTTTGGTACATAGATAAGAATAACCACTTCTACGGAAATCCATTCAATCTCTTCGAGTTTCACCAGCTGGAAAGATGGCTGTCAATGCTGTAGTCCAGCCTTTGAGGCTAAAATCTTCGTCTCTTTTTGAAAGGAAAGATCTGGACCCCAGGGTGGTCTGTTTTCAGCTGATGATATCACACAGGTGCACGCTATGCTGTGACACATCATGAATCCCAGTAAGGGTAAGAAACAAGAAGGGAGATGGAGGGATGATCGCCCCCCAGCACCTTCCCAGGGAAACCTGGACCCTGCAGTTTGGCCAGTAGCCATGTGTGTGTGTTGTGGAACCTTCACTTAGCCCCCAGGATCCTGGAAACTTTCTGTGGCAGCCCTGCAAAATGGAAAGGGGATCCTTTGTCCATGTAGGGTTCCCTTTGTTCTCATCCCCATTCTGCAGCACCCATGTCTCTGCCGCAGCTCCCCTGGGGTTCTGTGGTGTTAAAACTTAACTGTGCCAACTTGATCAGCTCTGAAGACACCCTGGGCACTAATAAACACGTATCTGAGTGTGCATGGGCAGGTCATGGAGGTGCGACATGGGGACTGTGTGGATGGACTGTGGCACCATCTGTGCTGGCATGTTCTGCTGCTCTCCTTCCCAGCCACCGAGAGCCAAGCACAGTTTCCTCCATTATTCCCTCTCACCATCATGCCCTTCCACCAAGCTGCTGCCTTGGAGCAGCCAGCCATGGACTGAATCCCACTGAAACATGAGCCCAATTAAACCTCTCCTCCTTTAAATGGTTAGATGTCAGTGTCTCATCTCAGTCTCAGGAAAGCTGAGCTCTGCAGGTCCCTTGTCAGTGGAAAGACAGGTAAAATCAGTCCTGTCTTCTCTGCTTCCTCCCTTCTCAGCCTGTCCCCAAGGGCCCTCTATACTCTCAGAGCATACTGCTTTGAGCTCTTCAGGCTAATAATTTTGAAAAAAAAATGATTTGGGAAACCATGTTTATTTTAGACTCTGTTTCCAGGAACCTATTCCAACCACTGGCGCAACAATTCAATATGAAGTAACAGAAAATCTTTTCAGTTTGCTGCCTCCTTTTTGCCCTGCAGAGCTGCCCATAACTGGGCACAGACAGCAGGCCTGAAAGCTCCATCCACGGAGCCTGGTTGTGACACTTTGTCCTCACAGGAAGCTCATCCCTTCTCAACTGAGAAGCCTCTTTCACAGGAGGCTTTGAGGACCTACATGGAACAGAAGAGGACCAGTCACCACAGCTGTCTCTTTTACTAAATCTCCCTGAGAAGCTGCCAGCCACCAAGTCATCGCCTTTCAACCCAGGACGTAGTGTCGAGAAGGAAATATGCTCACTTAGGAAAGGTCACAGATGTGTAAGGAGTAGACCACGGAGACACTTCAGGGAGGGAAACTCAGGCAGGGGGTCAGGACTCAGACCTTCCTCTCCAGGCTTTCAACCCACAACGTTCAAGTTGTAAAACATTGAATCCTCCTACGGAAATGTATATTGTTAGTGTTTGGAGGCATCTTCCTTTATTCTCACATTAGAAAGCTGGTTTTCTGCCCTCTCAGCCAAGACCAAGGGTTGCCAGTGGTGGCCCCACAGGTATGGGTCCCAAGATAACGACTGTTCCCCAGGCTTCAGGGAGGAGGCCACTCTATCTGTGATGCTGGCCTCTGTCTTTGGTCTGTTGTGCAGCTCGGTACTGGGACTGTTGCTGCCCTTGGGAGAAAGGGGTCCAAGAGATTAAGGACGAAGGGTGGCGGGGAGGGAAAGAGAAATAATTAGAATAGAGATAAGCCATGTACAGGACTTAATAACCTCAGCAGATGTAAGTACCATGTGCCACAAACATGAGCTAAGATTAGTAATATCAACAAGAAAGAAAATGGGAAAAGGAAATTAAAGGAGAAGGGGGATGGAAAGGGAAGGTGATTAAAAGAGGGAACAAGTCACATTATGTATGTGTACCGACACCCAAAGATGACTGCAGACTGCACGTACTGCAAGCATGCACCAATAAAAGTAAAGAATAAAAGACAAATAATACTGTTTTTCATTTATTAACACGAATATAATTCAACATACATTAATTTAGTTGAGTCTATGAAAGAATATTGCTTGTGATTTGTTAGTCAAATTTTCATTTTATGATCTCCATGGTTTCAAGATTCAAGCCAGAACCAAAGAAGAAATACCTGTAATATTGTGAAAGAACTTTCTGTGCCATTTCTGGTATTTCAGGAGGCCAAGACTTTTTAGTTTCCACAAAAGACATCACCCGCAGCAGGGACTTTTGCTCTGAGTTTCTCTGCCAGATTTAAACTAGAGACCAAGAATTTTTTAAGCCTCTACTGAGGAATGAAGGAATGGTCTGCAGTGTAGCAGTGGCACCTCTGGGAGATCACTGGGCCACCTGCAGAGGACCTGTATTCTTACACCACCTCCTATGTCCACACACTGTCCTCCACCTCAGGAGGCAGCTCAGAATCCCCCCCAGTCGGGTTGGTCCTGATAAGCATTGAGAAAGAAGGAAGGAAGGAAGGAAGGAAGGAAGGAAGGAAGGAAGGAAGGAAGGAAGGAAGGAAGGAAGGATAGTCAAGAAGATGAAGACACCAGGTACGGGAGGAAGTTTGCATTCTTATGTCAACTGAATTCAATTATGACAGTACCTGGGATGTTCTGTGATGGCAGTGCTGATGCCTCACCTTCTGTGAAGCCAAGAACAAGGATTTCAGTGCAGGCAGCACTGATTGTTTTATTCACTAAAGAGAAATTCAGTCATTGGTTCTGAGCAGATGCTGAAAACTAATCAAACAATGTCATTTGAAAAAAAAAAAAACAGACTACCAAAATTGTGTATATTCAGTATTTCAGGGAATTTAGAGGAAGTCAAATGCTTTTAGGGAAACTTAGAACTAAATTTATAAATGCTTATTCTGACATGTTCTTAAAAATATTTCCTCTTTGGAATATATGAAAACTGTGAGTATACTATTGTGTTCTGCTACCCCTACAAAGGGTAAAAAATAGGAGAAAGATTAAATTCAGATTCATCAGTGCAGGCAGTAAGAAAGGCAATTCATTGCAGGAAAACAAAGCAACCTAGCTGCTAATCAATGAGCTATAAATTAAAACCTCATCTAAAAAGGGATATGTTTAAAAGCGCTAAAAGCATGAATATTTATTATGACCTCCCAAATGTACCATCATCATTTTAGATTTACACTCAATGGCTCCGTATTTAGGCAACTCAATGTTGTCTTTCCATATTGTGAAACAGTACCTGGGCTGGAAGCTTGGGAAGCACATGCATTGAATCCTTCCCTGCACTCAGAAAATCCATGCCACTGACGCCTCTCCCTTATTCCTCACAAATCCTTCCATGCTGTATTTTATTTTAGCGAAGAATATGAGATTGCTTAATGGAAGGCAAATAACACTGCTTAGACCTCCCAGTTGCTTTGAAAGAAATGAAGTATAAAATAAATATTGGTAGTACATTATTTGTTTTGCTCTTAACTCAAACTTGGAGACTTAAAATACCAAATGCATTACCATGTAGGGTGGCTCTGTGGGATGGAAATTCAGGTGGGTTGGCTGACAGAGTGTCCTCACCAGGTTTGTTCTGGGTGTTGGCAGAAATGATTTTCAGGTGGACACAGCAAGAAAATCCTCACGTCCTTGCTAGTTTTGGGTGGGCATGATCTTAGTTTCTAAAGGACACCTGAATTCCTTGGCTCGTGACTCTCTCACCATCAAAGCCCTTTGGCTTTTTCAGCTCTCTCATGTTTCCTGTGGCTGAGGTGTTCCCACCTGCCTCACCTGCCTGCCCCAGCTAGGAAAGTTCCCACTTGTAAGGGCTCGTGTGATTTGACAAGACCCATCTGGATAATCCAGGGTAAATCACCCCACAACAACTTCCATAAATTTAATTACATCTGCTAGGTCCCTCTTGCCATGTAACAGAACAATTTTACAGGTCCTAGGGATGTGGGTATAGGTCCCTTTGCAGAGCTCTAATTTTGCTTAACTGTGGCACATTGCAAAATAATCCAGGATGTTGAATATCTGTGCAAAGATAGGTATCTACAATTTGCAATAAATATTAGGGGCTTCAACTACCTGCAGTCAGTTATTATTAAATTTTATTTTTAAAATATTTTGGTAAGGATATAGCTCTCATAGTATTCTATGAATTTAAATTCCTTGCTATAGGCATGCACATATTTTTGATATTTGTGTTATGCACCAAATACATTATATATGTACATATTTATAAATATCATATATGTACATGAGCATGCATGTAATAAAGGTATGGAATAATGGTCACTGAAATTGTTATCTTTATTGAATACTTACATTCCTGACAATTCATCACCTTCTTCTGTATGTAGATCTTTGATGTTTGTACTTGGTTATTCTTTTAATTTACTGTTATGGAGTAGCTTTCATTATCTAATCCATTAATATTTTTAAAAGCAGTTTTGTTTGAAAGGAAAATAACTGCTTCACAAATGTGCAGCAGACTTGGCTGTCTGTCACATACCCTTTCCTAAAAGCCAGTGGACTACACAGGGCTCTTCCAAAGTGCAACATAATGTACAGTAACACATTATAATTGTTTGAGACACAAAGAAGGAACTAACATGCTAGTGGTTTTCATTTTAATTACTTTTTAGTGACTTGTTTTACTTTTTAAGGGCACACATTTTTATCAACCTTTTTGTGTACATATTTACTAGAGTAAGATACTTAACTTTCAAATGGAATTTTTTTTTCTACCATGCTAGGAATAAAATGCAGGTCCTTGCCTCTACTAGGCAAGTACTCTACAACCTCTTTTTTTTTTAACAGCCATATGATTGCCATACCAAAAATCTATCCTCATTTCATGTATACAAGTTGATGACTTTGAAGATAAGTATCACTGCAATCTGCCATAAACACACCTATTACCTCCTAAGAGTTTTTTCCTGCTCTCTTTGTTACTATCCCCTCAATCTTGCCTGCCCAATGCATGTTGATATCTTTTAGAAATAGAAGGCATCCTTCAGGATGATCTCACAGCGGATGGGTTGTTGCAAAGCCAGGGCAACTTGGCAACCTTTCTCGCCTCAGACACTCCCCAAGTCAATGGCTAGCAAACAAGCAAGCACCCGGCACACTTCTACATATTGGATTTTCTGAGAACACTGTGAAAATCTACAGAAACCACAGGGCCACAGTCACTTTCGCTGCTCTAACAGTTCATCACATGTTAGCATGCCAGGCCCACATTCTACAGAAAGCAATGAAAATCAGCTTGCAGTGCTACCATTATTTGCTATGTTCTTCATTTCTTTTTTAAAAATCAATTCTTTTGTTCACAGCAGCTGGCTATTTCTAACCAAAATAAAATGTTGATTTTTATCTCATGAAGTTTCTGATGTAGCATAAACTCAGAGTAAAATAGATTGATTTCAATTTCTTCTAATGCATTGCTTAGTGAAGGCAAAGATTCTGCAAAGGGAGAAAATTACTGCACTAAAGGTTACATGAAAGAGAAGCATGAAAGGAAAATGACAGAGGAAATATTAAATATGATAAAACCTGCCCTGAGCAAATATTGCACATTGATGTCTTGCTTTCATAGCATTTCCAATATCAGTTGTAAAAATGTTCTACAAATTTCCTTTAATATTTTAATAGCAACGTAGAGACTCAGGAAAAGCAGAGAGAAGCATACACCAGTGGAAGCTGTTGTCCTTGGCTTGGACACTAAGAGTGATCATGGACCAATGCAAGTGTCTCAGTGAATCCCCCAGAGTCCTCTTCATTCACCCAAGTGACATCAGGGAGCTTCATTCCCTGGAAAATGACATCTACCAAGGAAAGATAAAGCCAAGCTTCCATACCAATGCCCCTTATGGGACTGAAGGCACACAGTCAATATGTCATCATGGCACAGTGTCCCTCCTCACTATGACAGGGAGTGAAGCAATGAGGGGACCCAAGTGTTGGACCTCAGAGTGGCCCCCAGTTCTGTCCACTCATCGGTCCTCCTAAGGCTCTGTATAAAGAGAAGAAGAAGAGTGCAGATAATCACTGGAGCTGCATTGTCATCTTTGATAAAAGCTAGGAGAAAAGGAAAGATGTTCAGCTTAGCTGGGCCCTGGTAAAAGTCTCACCAACCCGGGGTAAGCTAAGACCTGCAGTCAGCCGTACCCAATAGGCCAGGGGACAGAATAAAGCTAACGATTCTGAAATCCCTCTTCCTAGAATTTCAGAACCCAGTCAAGAGAGGGGAAAGAGAAACCAGGATTCACACTAATGGAGCTCTGTTACCTGAGATCTATAATGGCCCCCAGAGTCTCATTTATGGAAGTGTGGGGTGCTAGCACATCTGTGGATTCATCCGTTGATGAATTTGGGACTGAATATGGTGGTAGGAGCTGGAGTCTGTTTGGAGACTGAACACTGAGGATGTGATGTAGAAGGGTATCTTCTCCTCTTTACCTCCTCTTCCTTTCTCTCTTTGCTTCCTGCCCACCATGAAGTGAGTGGTTTTGCTCCAACAGGCCTTTCCACCATTTTGTTTCTGCCTTTCAGCCAATCAGCCATGGACTGAATTCTCTAAAATCTCTGAGCCAAAATAATCCTCTCCACCCTTAAATGGGGAGTACTTTGTCTTAGCAATGACAAAGTGACTTCCATAAGCTCTCACCAAAGACTCAGTATGGCCTCAATATTTGCCCCTCAGACATGGGCTTTGGAATTATTTTCCCCTGGCCTTGACTCTTGACCCAGGATTTAAATCCATTTAAAAGGTGAGTTACCTAATTCTTACAAATCTTGTTCTTTCACTGATAAGTTAAGAATGCAAGTAAATCTGTATCAGTTGTTCAGCCAGCAGAAGCAAATATAGAAATTATCTCTCAGTACTAAATGTATATTTAGTCAATTGTGTTCAATTTGTAGTTATTAGCATACAAGCATCTGTTATCTTCACACAGCCACTCTACTCCCTCTAGTTGTACTTATTCTGACAGAAATCAAAATATCCTGGATGAAGATAATGAAATATCTTCAATCAAACACATATATACAAACCTAGGCTATATCTAGATTCCCCCCCCCCCAGTCCCTCCTGTCAATCCTTCCTTCTTAATGTGCCCACATCTGTTTTCTTTTCTCCACATTCTGAAATGCAGCTGTGAGGTGAACACTCTCACTTACCCTCCTGGACAGTCTCTGGTCACTGATTGCTTCCTGAATTCTCCAACCCAGATGTCCCAAGAGATTCCTCTAATACTTTCAATAATGCAAGAAATTCCAGTCTCTGCAAGACACAAAGTCCTCATTGTTTCCTCTGCACTCACATCAGACTCAAGCACCTCCTGGGATTCTGGGATTCAGCTGTCCTTGACTTCCGACTGGGCCCATATCCACAGTGCATGTTCCCTGTCTACACTCCCATCTCCCAACTCCCTCTTTGGTGGGAGTTGAACCCAGGGCCTACTCACTGAGCTAAATTCCCAACCCTTTTTATTTTCTATTTTGAAACAGGCACTAAATTGCCCAGCCTGGGTTTGAACTTGCGATCAATCCCTCAAGTTCAATCCCAGTGGGTTTGTTGGGGGCTGAGATTATAGACAAGGGCCACCCTGACAGGCATAGCCCCCTCTTCTGATCTGGTGCTTTTCCACTAAGCTTTAAGCCAAGTGGCATTGTCATTCCCAGGAGACAATGACAGGAAAGCCTTTCTTGACCTCCCACAGCTGGAATAAACTCTTGCTTTCAAGTCATGTCTCCTGTCACTCTGTGTCCTGATTTAGTTTTCAGCTGCCCTTCCCCACGGAGTAGACACAGAGGGAGGCATTGTATGTGTGTCCTAACTGCAAGCACAGGGACACAAGCACAGTGCATTTGGAAGAAATATTTCTCTGGTTCTCTGAGCAATGGATGCATGAGACTCAAATTTGTGATTTTATGTCAATGACTCTTCACTTGTCTTTATTGTCAGTATCCTCCAAATACTTGAAGAAAGGCAGGCAGGAAACCAGTGGAGATTTGACTGATCTTTCATCCCAGTCATTTATCAATATCATCCTTCTGGACAGTAAGACACCTTCTATCCTAATAAAAATTCAGTTCCACACCTCATGCCTTTGACCTTCTCTGACCTTCTCCCACACAGTGTGGTTTCTGTCTCTGATGTCTCCTTTCTCTCCCCTCTGGTTGCCTCCTTTTCTGAGCATAAAGCAGGTTCAATCTCTGCTAAATCTTCTCATCACCTCTCCCTCTCACACAGTTAAGTGATTTCTACTCTTTCTTTTACTTCCACACTTTTATAAAGAGCTATCACACTTCTACAAAGAGCTACAGGCTCTACTTTCTTACCTGTCATTCACTGACCAAGAAGTACCTTTTTTAATTCCCTGAATTTAACTTGATTTCTTTGTTACTTTCTTGAAATTGCATTTGGCGATGTCCTCAGTGACCCATGTTTGCCAGTGGGACCTCTTCATGCCAGAGTCATCTCACAGATAGGCTGCTGGAGAATGCTGGAATTCTTCGGCCTTTGACAATTTCCAGCCTCCCTGACATATCTGACTGATAGCGGTGCTCAGCTCAATCTCTGTCATTTCTATTGGCCCATCCTCCCCCACTCTTTCTCACTATTAAAGCATCCTAAGGAAACTGAAGCTTAAACTTCTAAAACACTATTTTATTATCTACCCTTAAACTCTCTTTTTTATTCCTTTATGGAACTATGACTTTTATTAATAATTAACTATTAAAAATAATACTTTTTAAAATCAATACTTTTTCCCACAGAGACGCTCCTATAACAGTAAAACCCTTATTTCTTTTTGAGATAGTTGAAGTGGTTGTGTGAACTTTTGGGGTCAATAAATGCTTGACAAAAATAAGATTTTTGAGAACCTGAATACTACCCAGAAGGAAAATGAAAAATTAATATACAAATAAAGAAGAATAGAAAATTTTAAGTAAGGACCTGGAGTTTAAATGGGCACATAGGACTTAGGGAAAGACTAGCAGTGTCAAGGTTGCTGAAAAGAGCCCCAGATCATTGTAAGTGCCACCTCTATGAAAGTGAGGTCCCTGTTCCCAGTAAAATGTCTTCTACCTAAGTTAGCTTAGATGAAGAAAAGAAAGCAAAACACACTTCTTGGATCTAGACTGCCAGAATAATGATGTGAGGTACTCTGAAAGCTCACACATATACAAAAATCAGATTTGTAGAGGTAGAATATTGACAAAAGAAAAAGAAATACACATCTGCTAAATGGGAAGACATGGGAGTTGTCCTCAAATTTCTGCAGTTATTAGAATGAGGGTTGAAACCTCCCAGTTGAAACCTCTACTGGCAATGGATTTCTTCACCTTGGTTCAGAACTTGATCAACTCAGCTGCTTACATTGGGCTTGACTTAGGGTGGTTGCCTAAGCTTCTCATGCTCCTTCATCCTGAGCTGTTGCTGAGGCTTTTGGTTGGAACCTCATTCTCCAACCTTTCTTGCCCTCTCTACCAAAAGGTTGACTCCTATGAGCTGCTTTCCCTGTCCTCCTGTGGCACCACCACTCAGCCCTAAAAGGTTCCAGTGAGAAAGGAAAGGGAGAAGAGACCTCCCTTCCCCACCCTCTGTCTTTGTTGGAGCATAGAAAACCCTTATCCAGCCTTGTTGTGGTTCGGGAAGGTTTATATTTGTAATCCCATGGAGAAGTTACTGAAATTCTAGTGAGCTAATTCCAATCTACCACTTCCAGTGCAAACCAAGACATATATACAGCTGTGGGGAGCCAAGGGGCCCTAAGTCCAGCCAGGATGGTGGGCCATGGGAACAGAGGCCCCGCCCCAGGGCCCAGCCTGGCTTGTATTGATTCTCCATGTGGGCAGTGGCTCTGGGATGAGTGACAGTGAGAGTGGTGGGGAATATGGGACGGCCGTGACTCCAGTGAGCTGGACCAGGTAGTCTGAGATCACCTCTGCTGCAAGCAGAGGGCAAGAAGTGCAGAGAGAGAGAGAGAGAGAGAGGGACAGCAATCTGCATAACACAGCTGAGGTAATAGCTAATAATTTAGGGTTGGTGCCTCAGCTTTTGCACTGGGAAGTCACAGCCTCTTTCTCAGGCTCCGTCCCAGCCGACAGCGTGGAGCACAGCTCTCTACCCCCCAGCTCAGCCACGTATTTGGGGAGTCACTGGGCGGGGTAACACTGACCTGTTACTTAAGAGATTACACATCAGATCCTCAGCCAGCCCAGTTTACACTGCTTAAAGCCAACGGAAGGGACATAGAAATAGCCTGGCCAGCTCTGTACAAATCAATACATGGAGACAGGGACAAGTCTATCCAAAATGGAGATAGTTGCTCTTCTTTTCAAGGAGAGTCCAGGAGAGTCCTCTGGGTGGTTCCCCCCTGTTGGTCCCTGGTGGTGGCTGATATTTTCTGTACCCAGACAGAATTCCATGCTTTCCCCTAACAATGGCTATGGACACTGATAGCACCTTCTGCCTTTTATCCTCCAGCAAGGGGACCCAGAGTGGTAGCGGCTCCCTGCTGAGGCTCTCTCTGGGTGGTCTCACCCACTCCATTCTGAATTCTAAACTTTTCCATCCTGTATATAAACAATGCTTCTCAGATGTTTAAATTTGTCTGCTTAAACACACATAAAATGATATCCTTTTTCTTGGTTAGATCCTCACTGATGAACTACTTATGCCCCAAAGTACCCAACAAGTCCTAATGAGAAGAAAATATACTTGTGTTTCACTTTAGATATTCCACCAAGATCATCCCCTAAATTTAGCATGAGAGCATCAAGTACACAATGCATGCTAAATATGTCAAGGGTAGAAGAGCAACAGAATGTAAGATGTTTTATTTAGCAATTGAAACAAATAGGAGAAAGGCAGTCAAGTCCACCCCTCACTCTTCCTTTCCTTGCTTCATTTCCACCCATTTATTTAACAAACATTTGCTAGCACCTTCCATGAATCAGAAATTCCTTATTTATTGTTCCACAGAGGAGAGATTAGGGAACCTGCATAAAGGGAAGGATGATAATAAAATTCAAACAAGCAAAACCGGCTTCTGCCTCGGAGGAGTTCATGTGCAATTGCAGAAGAGAACAAATAATTTCTGTCACTCCCAGTCTTCCACCCGGCTCTGCACCCCGTAAACATTAGTGCCTGCTTGAGAAGGAAGGTCCTGGGAGTCATTTTTCATCAGGGACATAGAAATGCAATTTCAAATAAATATTGATTATTTTCTGTGTGTTTACTCGGACTGCAAGTCTGGTCGTTGCCTCTTCTGTTTGACTTTGCTAAGTCTGTTTGATGCCTGCACACTCTGCCGTCTCAAAGCTGCTGAGGGCTTGAGTGTGTGTTTTTGTGTTAATGTCATTTACCATATAGGAGATAGATGTGTGCTCAGCAAAAGTACCAGGGCTTTCACGGAGCAAGATCTGTTTTCAAACTGACTGCGTCTTGTATTTTTCCCTCGTGTACTGGATATTCCTAAGAACACAAAAATCTTTAATTTGATATTTCACAGACTTACCTGTGTACCCCTAAAGACACGACCTCATTTAATTTAAAATGAATTACAGTCTACATTGTAACCCTCAATTTTTGTGAAATGCTAAGGCATGAAGCAAACTTTAGAGAATCTCAGAGTTTGAATGATGCTGGGTAGATTATCTCCATATCTGAGGGACATGGGACATCCTGGAGAAAAATAATACAAACAAACAACAAAACCCTATGATCTTTAGCTTCAAGCATAATTTAAAAGATGGTACACAGACATTTTAGAAATTGATTTTGTGGGACATTGAATGTACAAAGAGGTGATACCTAGACCATAGATAAAAACAAAAATCCGGGTCAGGAATTTAGCTCAGGGGCACAACGCCTGCTTGGCAAATGTGAGGTCCTGAGTTTTATTCCCAGTACTTCTCCCTGCCAAAAAAGAAATCTGAGCCACAGTCTGGAGTGACAGGCCAGGAGAGTAACACAGTATCTGTAGAAAGTAGTCCAGGAATCCGTCCTGTTCTCCATGTCAGCCCGGTACAAATCGAAATCACTGTCTGTGCAGAAGAGTCCAGGAAGCCAAACAGTCCTATGATGGGCGTCCCCAAATGGCCAGGGCTCGAATAATGATGGAGAATTTCCTGATTTGCATTCCTATTTCAGGTTAGAACCACAAAAGAAAGCCAGATGTGTATCCCTAACCAATCCCGCAGTGTACCCGATGCAGACACCCCATCTGCAGCTTCCCATCACCGTAGCCCCCAGAGAACCCGGGAGCCTTCTCTCTTCTACAGCACGAAGCCTTCCCACCCTCCGCCTGCCTGGGAGTCTCTCCAAAGTCCAGTGGCAGCGGCTGCCCGGCTTACTCTACAAACTGAGGGGAAGGAAGTAGCTTTTGCTCATTTGTTCTTCTTTCCTTTCCACTATCTGCTTTCTGCTTTCACATGTTTTCCAGACATGGCACTCACTGTTGTAAAAGAGGCACTAAGGGTTTTAAACCCAGATTAATTATTAGAGCTTCCACGAGCTGCTTCTGAGAGAGGCTGTGGGGGCATTGGCTCTAAACGTGAGCACCTCTGATCAGCCCCCAAACAAAGCAAACGTGGTTCCTTACTGGGGTATGCAGCATCCAGGCTAAGGGGAAATGTGCGTTCTTGTGGGGATCTGAGCTACAGGGATATTTCAGAATGTGCTTGGAGAAAACTCTGCCTCAGGAGATGATCACCAGCAAACACAGCACCCCTGAGAGAGAAAGGCTGGGGGCTCCTAGAGGAGCTAAAGTCGGAGAGCAGCAGCTAGGATGTCAGTCACTGCCCTGAGCAGCGGGATGAAGGAAGAATTTCACAGCCTGCACTCAGATGTAAAGCGGTCTGTACTATCGCTACTGGGGTACACGCTAACAACTTCCCGATGTGGGGGTGGCCTTGGTGGCAGTTCAGTGTCCACCCTCCTCAGCCTGCCCAGCACCAGGTAGGTCTGTGGTCAGAGCCACAGGGCCAGTCTTGTATTTTCCCTCCATAAAAGTGGGGACAAGGCCACCTGGGGGAGCAGCTCAGGGGACTAATGAGACCAACCTTGGACAGCACTGGAAAATGGAAAGAAACTGCACACTGAGACCCAGAATACACTTCTGAACCCAGGGTTTGGAAGTTGGCATCTGAAACACAAACCTCTTGACTCTGCAAAGTTCACAGATCAAACTCAGGCAGTGCTGGGATTCAGAGGAGAGGGCCAACTTTCAAAAATAGGACAATTCCAAGAAAGGTCTCATGTTTCCTACAAGCTTCATAGGAAGAAGAGAAAACCTTATGGTTCAACTCAGATGAGATCTTGGAATGGTGGAAAAAAGCAATGAAATCAGTAAAATACCGACTGTAGTTGACAATAGTGTATGGGTTCCTTAGCTGTGATGAACACTTCACAGGAGTAAGAATGTTAGCACTTGGGCAGTGGGAGGGTAGTATATAGAGAGCTTTTCAAAATATCTTTGTGATTTTTTTTCTGTAAATTTAAAACTATTACAAAATTAACCATTTATTTAAAATTAAAGCTCCCTAAAAATGAGATCATTAATGTTGAATAGATTTTGTTTCTCTTCTCCTTAGAAATTTTTAAGTAAAAATATTCTCAAAAGTATAAGATGTTCCTCAAATTCCAATCTAACTGTGAGTTGAGAGGCAAATAAAATGGGATTGCATATATATATATATTGCATCCACAATAGTGGTTTCAGATTGTTTATAATCAATAATTGCCAGGAATAAAACCCCAAACCATTATTTATAATTTTTTACAATGTTCATGATGTTAAGGTAGCAAAGTGAAAATATTTATTACAAAATGTATAAAATATTGTAAGTTGAGAAAGTTTTAAATTTCACTTTAAATTTGGATTTCATTTCTCAGTGGTATTGGATTTAACTTAATTTCTCTAAAGTTATGTATTCTAACCAAAGAGTGTATATTAAAGCACTTCCTTCAATACATAACTACTAGCAGTTTGCGGCTCCCTAGAGAGATCACCAAGCCATGCAGTAGATCAAATACCCACGTTCTCAGCAAGACATTACTGGAGTCATGAGTCTATTGTAAATCAGGTCCCACTAACAGCCTAACATGAGACAAAATGAAAACAATTAGCAAATGTATTGGAGGCAATGGAGCAATCATTATGCAAAGTTCCAGTTTTCATTAGAAATCTACCATAAACATATTTTGATATGACAAAGCTAATTTGAAGAAAAGATCTAAAGAAAAATCACTGGTTTTACATTTCCATGTAGTGCTTTAACAAGCTTAGTGAAGCAGAAGTGACAAAAAACAGCCACAAGGATAGAAACTGTAAGAAGAGAGGCACAAACACACATCCATGGCCATCACCAAGAAGGGCAAGCTGTGGCCAATCCCCCAGGGTCCAGGTAATTACCCTTTGGTAATTCTTCCCTCTTTTGAGCACTTCCTTCTTGAGACAAACACCGAAATGTCTTCCTCAATTTTCTAGAATTTTAGGTGTAGGAATGTATTTGCAGATACACATACACATTCAGAGACCATAATTCTTCCACTCAGTGTATTTCATGACACAGTCATGTTTTTATCTTAATACAATATCTTGTACTTCCTGATGGCTGGGTAATATTCCAACTATTTCATCGTACAGATTATGCATCACCTTTTTCTCCCCACCCCTGTGTTAACCAGACACACCTTCCCTCTTCAAGAAGGTTGAGCTTATGCCTTCATGCTTTTAGAGTGGGGCTTCCTTCTAGAGCACAACTGGAAAAAGCTGTCCATGTCCCATGGAAACACGTGCTGAACACCGATCCAGTCCATCAAAGTTAATCTCAGTGGCAATCAGGTGGATGACAGGATGCATCCACAATATGGTAACATTCCTTCCAAACGCCAACAAGGTCTGAGAAAACGTGAAGGCCAGCTGCACATTAGTGCACATTAAGTGGCCTAGTGACTACCAGTAACAGTTACTGGATGGGATCCTGGGAAAGAGAATAAGATGCCAGGTAGTGGTTAGGGGAAGTGACATCTACTGTGGGTTTAAAGTGATGCACCAGTGTTGCAATAAATATACCAACTAATGTCAAATGCCAAGGCTGGGGAAAGGTGGGAGACATAAGTACTATTTTCCCAATTTTTTTTCTATTTAAAGGCATTCCATTTTTAAATGTTAAAAATACAGATATAACTTATCAAAGTGTTTGCATTTATGTAATTTATTTAAGCTTCTCCTTGGAGAAGCTTATAAATTTGAAGGTCATTTTCTAAACGCCTTGTAATACAGATTTGTTATCAACTACAATAAATCTTCTGATTACCTGCTTACAAGAGAACATGCTTTCCCTCTACTGCTGTTTTCTCCCAAATGTGTTACTATTGTGAGAAGTCACTGCTTCTGATTCACCAAATGTATGTAACATTGCCCATTGGTGTCTCACATGATTTATAAAATCCTCTCACCTTGAGTGGTTTCTGAAAGTGAAATCCAAGCCACAGCAAATATCACTGTAAAAGTTTTTTTAAATTTTGAAAGATTCCATAGGACTGAAAATGTTTAATGAAATAGGAAAAAATCACTTCTCTCCATAGACAGTACTGAATTAAATATAACAAAATTGAATATTATAACAAATACTTTTAGTGACAGTTTATATTTTGACTGTTGCATACTCATCACATGCCCATACTGAGAGAATTTGATACATAAATGTTGTAAAATGTTATTGTGAGAAGTGTGCATGGTGGGAGAGAGATTCTTTTTTTTATGGAAAATAGGTAAAACAAAATTTCATAACAAAATAATAAGAGAATAACAACAGTTAGTACATTGCATGTTATTATCTTTAAAGTAGTTGTTCAGAGAACATGATATGGGCTTAAAAATTTCTCCAATTGATATTAGTACAAACCTTTCTAGTGAAGTTAAGAGACACTAAATAGTAAGACTGACTTGCATTTTTCCCTTTTCTCTTGCCCCTTCCCTCATCCTAGATCCTTTTACTTTTGAATGATTTCTTCCTGTTTCCCAATATCTATTGTACACTTTAGACCTTTTTTACTCGTGCAGTTTCTCACACCAGGGAGCAAAACTATGTTTACACATGAGTGTGATTCATTTCATTTATGAGTATGGTTTCAAATTGCATCAATTTACCCGTAAATGTCTCAAGTTTATCCTTTGTTATGGTTTGAGTCTAGATGTGCCCCCAGAGCCTCATGCAGTCATGGAGGTGGGCTTCCAGAGTTTGTGAATGACTGACTCATGGTCCAGTGCTAGAATTATGGGTGTGAGTGCTACACCTAAGTGGGTGTGGCCTATACATAAGGGACAGAAAGAGTCATCCCTCTGGGCTCTTCCCCTTTTGCTCTTGTTGCTTGTATTGCTTTCCACTGCCATGAACTATTGCCCTTTGCTATGTGCCACTCTGCCTTGGAGCCAGCTGACTATGGACTGAAACCTCCACAAACTGCGAGCTAAATAAACCTTTCAACCCCTAACTTTGGGTGTCAGGTATTTAGTGCTAGCAATGACAGAAAAATGACTAAGACATCCTTCCCTATGACTGACTAGTACTCCATTGTATAGAAATACTACATCTTTTTTTATCCTTTCCTTGGTTGATGGGCATTTGAGTTATTCCCAAGTTTTAGCTCTTACAAAATGTGCTGCTGTAAACATGAGTGCACATATATCACTGTGCTATGATGTTTTTAATTCATCTGGAAAGATACCCAAATTCTTACCAGAGCTCTCCTTATTGGCCGTGTGATCGTAGGTCAACTATTTAACTCATAGCACAGATATACTCCTTTTACTAAAGAGGGATTATCAAGGACCTGCTCATAGGAATGTTAAATGTTGCTATTGTGTCATATCTTTTAGTTCTAAATAGATCTAAAGCCTGCCATACAGTGTTGGTATTTATTTTAAAAGTCAGTAGCCTTCTAAATAAATCAGCAACACAACAAATGCCCTATCTTTTGTTGTTAGTCAATCATTTGTTATTTAGGCTGATCACTGTCCTTGCTTGGAGACCAAAGTTTACAGCTGAGTTCATTTCTTTTCAGTCTAAAATACAGCCATTAACCTCTCCACTCCTGGATATGCACTGTGGCCCCTGGTCTCAGCTGCTGTTAGAGTGAAGATATTTTGCTTGTCTTTGTTTATTAAGGCTGTGGTGATGGTTTAAATGTGGTTTGCTTCTCAATGATTTATGTGCTGGGCACTGGGTCCCAGTGGCAGTTAGGAATTAGTGGGACCTTTAACAAGTGAAATCTACAGAGTAATCATTAAAACACTGGGACACCATCCTTTGGAGAAATTGGTGTAGTTTTGTGGGACTCTGGTTATTTCTCAAGGACATTTTGTTGTAAAGAATGATCCTTCTCCAGCCTCTGGCTTTCTGTCTACCGATGCAATCTCTACTCCTACCACAGTGCTGCTTGCAGTAATGTGACAGAGCCAGGGGGACCCTCACTAGAGGTCAGAAAGGTGTGGATACCTGATATTATGCTTGCAGTATCTGAAACTGTGAACTTAATAAACCTCATTTCTTTGTACTGCATATCCAGCCTTGGGTATTTTGTGATAATGTAGAGCTAATACTGCTACCATTTTTAAAAGTATTTTGTTCTGTACCAGTTTTATACTGCTGTCCTTTTGAGGAACAAATTACATGTCTGCTGGGTCATTTGATATTGTTCACAGTCTGCAATATCTGGTCATAGGTTTTATCTGCCTCTTTATATTATGAAGGTTATATAGTTTCTATTATCTGTCTTCAAGTTTACTGACACTTTAATCTTTTAATTCCAGGGCCAGGGATGTAGCTCAGCAGCACAGCACAAGCCTGGCAAGCACAAGGTCATGAGTTTGATTCCTACTACCCTCCTGAAAAAAATCTTCTAAGTCCAGTTTATTGATAAGCAATCAAATAATTTTTTCATTTGTGCTGCTAAAATTTCTACATTCAGAATATTTCATTCTTTTTTATAGTTTCTGCATCTCTTATGAATTTCCTTTCTGGTTCCCTCAACAAAAACACAAAGAAACAAAAACATCAACAAAAAAAAATCCTGAGCAAGAACAAAACTGGAAAGCAGCATGTCTTGATTTTAAACTGTAAAGATACAGAACTAAACTATTATGACAAAGGCATAAAAACCAATTAAACAAAACAAAGAGCTCAGAAATAAATCTGCATATTTATGATCAACTGATCTTTACTAAGGATGCCAAGAAACACAAGAAGAAAATAAGTAAATGCTGGTGGGAAACTGGTGCATACATATTCAGGAAAAACAAAGCTGGATTATTTCACATCACATATAAAAATATACTCAAAATAGTTTAAATACATTAGCACAGGACCTGAAACTACAGATTATTAGGAAAAAAAACCAGAGAGTAAAATGTTGACATTTGTAAAGGCAGTGAAATTTTGGATATGAGACCAAAAACACAGAGAGCAAAAGCAAAAATGTACAAATAACATTGCAGCAAAAGCTTCCATACAGCAAAGGCAACATTTAACCAGCTAAAGAAATATCTACAGAAAAAATAAATATATTTCCAAACTATGTATGTAATTAGTGCTTGATATTTAAACTATATAAGAAACTCATATAGCCCAATAGCAAAGGAACAAACAGATCAATTATGAAATAGGCAGACATCTATGCAGGCACTTTTTAAAGGAAGACAGACAAAAGGATAACAGACATACGAAAAAGTACTCAGTATCACTAATCAGCTGATAAGTACAAATCAAAACCATGATGAGATATCACCTTCTTCCTATTGGCTATTATCAAAAAGATCAAAAGAGGTTGCATAAATGGGGAATAAGCAGAAATCTTGCATACTGCTGGAAATGGATACTGATGTAGACATTATAGGAAATTCAATGGTTTCCTCCAAAAATTAAAATACATGTGGAAGTTAAAGTGTAGTTCAGCTTGCTTTGAGGTCCTACCAGAGAGTTAGTGAGGCACTTCTGGGTACATTTGGTTGTGTCACAAAGGGTGGGGCATAGAGTCAATGTATAGTCCCTCACTCCTTCCTCTCTGGCACTGATCCCCCACTCTGCTTCCTGACTTCCATTAACTGAGCATCTTTCCTGCACCAACCCCTAATACCACAATGTTTCTTTCTTGGGGCTAGCTGACCATGGACTGAATTCTCATAAAACCTGAGCCAAAATAAACCTCTTTTCCTTTAAACTGTGAGTGGAAGATACTGTGTCCTAGAAAAAGAAGAGCTGTCTAATACAGAAAATTGGCACCAGAGAAATGGGATTGTGGATGTTTCTGTCTCTCTATGGCTTAGAAATTTTTGAAACAAAAATGCACAAAGAATGAAATGTTTGAATATTTGGGATAAAGAAGTCTTAACATGCTGTGAGTAGACTGATTCTGGTCAGAGTTCAGAGGTTCAAAAGTTGATAAAAGCCCAGATAGTTAAAGCCGGACTCAGGAGGTTTTAGTTAGGACCAGCGGCTACATTGGCAGTTAGATTAAATGCTATGTGTGTTACACACTGCCAGAAAATTTATCTATATTTTTACTCATGTCCTGAGACTTTTCAGGAGACTAAGTTCAAGGGTTGCACAAAAGTTGATTGGTGGATAAAATTTTGAAATTTTCCAACATTCACTTGTGACATGGATACTGTTGGGCACTTTTATCTTGATTTCCAAAGAAAATCTTAGACAAGAAATAAAATAAACAAATTTGAAAAACTTAAAATTTGCCCCAAAGGAACCATGTAACAGTTGGAAGAAAAGGAGTCAGGGCTGCTGAGGAGATTGGTACCATTAAAAAAGAAGCCAGGTACTTTGTACATGGATAAGAAAAAAGATGCCTTGAAGTCACCTTAGAAATCAGCAAGACCCCATCCCTTCAGGCTCATGTGTGCAAAAGTGTAAACTTTTCATTTGGGAAGATGGCCCTCATGCCTTCTGTTCCAAAAGGTCCTACCATGGAATTGGTTCCATGGAACTCTTTTTACCATGTTTCATAATCCAGATACTCAGGACCATGCAGCCATGGTCCAAGGGGGCCTGACTACTGCTTATGGTGGTAACAGACTTTGCTTGATACTATATTTACCAACACGCAGAATGCAAGAGTTGTGTGGTAATATAAGCTTCCACCCAGATTTCAAAGAAAAGTATCTTGGTAGCTTTCCCTTTGCTAAGACAAAACACCCAACAGTTACAACTTAAAGGAGGAGAACTTTATTTTGGCTCACAGTTTTAGTTCATTGTTAGCTGGCTCCAAGGCAGAAAAATGATGGCAAAGGGGTACAGTGAAGAAAACAGTGCTCAATCCATGGCAGCCAGGAAGCATAGATGACGGATAAGACTAAGCAATTAAAATATACCACTGCAGGACAAGTCCACAAGGACCCACTACTTCTAAGCAGGTTCCACCTCCTAACAATACATTCATTTATAAAATATTCAATGGATTAATCCACTGATGAGTATAGTGCCACCATCATCCAGTCACCCTCCAAAACACATGAAATTGTTGGAGTTCATTTGAGATCCAAATCAACAATTTTAAAAGGCCAGGCAAAGAGGAGCTAAGAAGGCAATGTGGAAAGCTATTGAAGTGAAAGATGCAGTGTAGACTGAAGGATGTCAGAGATGCCAGGAATGTTGAACATCTGCTGTGGAAATCTGCAGGCTGCAAGTGGAGCTAACTCAAGAAAGAAGCCATGTGAGCTTCAAACAGCAAGCTGAAGGGGTTTTGGGCTACTCAAGTCCCCTAGATCTGACTTCCCACCACCATACCCCCTAGATGCCAGATGTGACACTACAGGGATTATTGTATGCTCTGTTGTATTTTGTTCTTGTATTCTGATGCTTTTGTATTCCCACATTCCTCTCTTTTTATATGTAAATGTTTACTCACTAAAAATGTATCTCAGGACCATGTAACTTGTTTTTTTATTGTTTGCAGTTGTTCATAGTTAAAACTTTGAGTCTCAGAAGACACTCAAAAATGTATCTCAGGACCATGTAACTTGTTTTTTTATTGTTTGCAGTTGTTCATAGTTAAAACTTTGAGTCTCAGAAGACACTTTTATTGTTTGCAGTTGTTCATAGTTAAAACTTTGAGTCTCAGTGATATTTTGAAAAGGGTAGAAATTGTTGAGATTTTGGAGAAAGGATTGTTGCATTTCTAGTTATACATAAAACACTTGTATTATGTGAGGTTGGTATTGTCTTTATTGGCAATGAAGTACAATTTAAAAAGTGGACATGAACTTGACAAGGAATGAGATGTAGAGGTTAAGGAGGAATGTTATTTTGATTGCCTTTGGGATCTGCCTGAGGGCTTGGTGGATCACACTTCTGGGTGGGGTGTTTTAGTGTAGGTCATGGAGTTGTGACAATGGGGTCACTGTCCACTCCCTCCTTGCTTCTTTTATGGCACTATTCTGCTGCTCTGCTTCTTAGCTCCCATGAAATCTGTTGCTTTGTTGCAAACTTTCTTCTGCCATGATGCTTCTTCATTAGAGCCAATTGAACATAGTTCAAATACCATGAGCATGGATCAAAATTAAGCATCCGCTTCTTTAAGTGTGAGTGCTGAGTAGCTCATTTTGCCACCATAGAGTGCAATACTCAATACCCACAGCTTAAAGGAGAAGAAGTTTACCTGGGATCACAGTTTCAAGGGATATAATCTATGGTTGGTTCCAAGGCAGGAACAGCATGGTGGAAAGGCATGCTGTAGGAGAGCTGCTCAACCCCTGGCAGTGAGGAAGCAGAGAAGAGGAAGAGAACTCATACTTACAGGTATGGACTCAATGATTGATCTCATTTGACCAGTTATCATCTCTGAATGCATAAAGGATATGCATATTTTAGATCTCAGTCATATCACTGAGATACCTTATGTTCAGCAGTCTCTCTTTGGGGTATATATATTTAAAGGAAATGAAATCAGTACTTTTAATAGCTATCTCCACTTTCATGTTAATTGCAGAATTATTTTTAAAAAGCCTAAATATTAAAACAACTAAATTGATCATATGTGTATGTGTGCATGTACTAGCATTGAAAATGAAAAAACTTGTTTATTTGATGAATATTGTTGAAACTGAAGACATTATATTAGATAAAATTAGACAGATGTGGAAGGCCAAATGATGCATGATCACACTTACAGGTGACATCTGGGGGCTGGAGGCACTGGGAGCAGGAATTGTGTTGCTCACATGTCAGCATTTCAGTTGTGTAAGGTCTGTAAGTTCCAAAGCTCTCATGTGCAACAATAAGACTGCAGAAAACAGCATGATCTTGTACGTCCTCATGACTTCTAGATTTAGGCCCTACTTATGAAAGATCTTACCATTGATAGCATCAAAATTATATACTTTGTTTTGCTGGTAATTTAATTTCTTTTTACACTGAGTTTTAGGTATATCTGAAGCATGAACACAACCACATAATTTTCAAAAGGATTGGTTATCCTTTCCCCTGAGTAAACATTTTAAAATACATATCTAATCACTTGTTTAGATGAATTAACACAAAATGCCTATTTAGGAATAGGTACTGTTAGGAAATACCAGGCACACACAGATTTGCCATACCCTCTTCTTGCTTTAAATACGGTAAATCTATATATGTTTTAATACATTGGAAGCTTAGTCTCCCTGTTTCTCTTTTTAAAAACTAACTCATTGGGAGGGTGCTTTCCTCATATCCTGCCCACATGCTGCCTCATGTCTTGCTGTCCTGAATGGGCTGTGAGTGGAAGGGACAGACAGGTGGCCCCCCCGGATTGCTGCATGGCCAGTGGATCCTTCTCCGTTGTTACCTCTGTGCTGGCACCCTCCAGCACCCAGCTAGGTGCAGTCTCCTCAGGGGCATGTGCCACACAGATGGCAACCATACAAGCAGAGATCTACAATGGCCTGGGTGAAGAATGAATAAACTCTGCGTTTTAGCTAAACAGTAGCTGTCACTGACTACTGGAGAAAATACTACATATCCATCCAGATGGCACGGCTCATATGTGTATTTACCCACAAGAATTTTAGAATATCTTTCCAGCTTCCAAAATACTCTATTAGCCGTAGGGGAGCAGCTGATTAATCACAGAATAATTCAAAATGGTAGGCACATTTAGGTTATCAGAATTTCTTCTTCAAGAATATAATATGTCTTTCTATTTAAGTATTTTTACTATGACACTAAGGGGCATTTTTTGTCATGGCATAATATACTCCAATTTTTTCCTAATGAGCAGTTTGTAATTACTTTTGTCTTTAGTCTATTAATAGTGGTATAATGAAAATATTTTACATAAATATTTGACATGACTTCTAACTAAGTCCATCATAAATTCATGGAGCAGGACTACTGAATTAAAGATAATAATGATCTGGAGCCTCTATTATTATCTAATAATATATTAGAAAGATTGCATGAATTTACTCTCCCCTAACCGTATTATATATGTTGACATTTTAATGCAAT
Organism: Hydrochoerus hydrochaeris; assembly: GCA_004027455.1. Lineage (NCBI taxonomy): Eukaryota > Metazoa > Chordata > Mammalia > Rodentia > Hydrochaeridae > Hydrochoerus > Hydrochoerus hydrochaeris. Next base: position 29,263 of record PVLA01009319.1, on the reverse strand, counting down.
TTTACTATTATTAACTTTTATCCTAGTAAAACATTCAGATGAATGGAGACAGACATAGGGAAAGATAATATATTTTTTAAAATGTATTTAAACAATAAAATGCACATATACATTTAAACGTACTCTCACAATGACATATGCTTCATACACATATGTTTGGCCTGTTGACTTCTAGTGAGATAGAAATCAGTCTCCGGCCACTCTATTATATTTGTTCTTTCTTACTGCCATACTACCTAATGCACTAGTGTGCTTCAGTACAAACCCCAGACACCCTATCATTTTACCCATAAATTCACTGCAAATCTCTAATGATTAAGGATGCAGTACCATCACCCCAAACATGAGAACTGCAGTACTTCCTCAATGCCATATAATACTCACTCATTCAAATTTCATCACCTGTATCACAAATATTTAATTAGTTCTAAGTATTTTTCTGGTCTCTTGCTTGTTTTTCTTGTCTTCTATTCATTTTAGAAATCCAGGACTTTTTTTAATTTACCAAACTCATAATTTATAATAGAGTTAATTACTCTTCAAACTCTCCTTTGTCTGTGTATCCAGTACCTTGATTCTCAGTGATCAGGTGTCCATAATGTCCCACTGGAACCAAGGACATCTTAGTGAGCATGCAGGTTCTTCTTCCTAATTAGTCTCTGAGCTCTACTGGGGTGCTGGCATCGGTAGGACACTTTTAGACCCAGACTTTAAAACATATTTTAGAGCAGCAAAACATTGTTACACTTTGACCACATCTGTTCCTTTCCCTTGTTTGGCATGGACACATAGTAAGTAATTTTACAGGTGTTAGGCATCATCTGAGAAAAATGAAGCAAGTTTTATCATTTTAATTTTAATATAAACAATGTCACGCTACATGTATACCTATGGTTTTGAGGCAGAGTTTTAATTTGGCATTTTTCTCAGATGTACAAATACACACATATAAATCTCCTTACTGACAGGAATATATTGTGAATTATCTATTCATCACTCTATCAATGGCATTGTAGATTTTATAAAGTTATTATTACAAGTTAGACAGTGCATGTGTCCTTCCAAACCTGAAATCCATTTTATTTTTATCAGTCATAGGATAAAAGAACCTTTATTTTTAATTAAATAGTACTAAATAATTTTCAAAAGCATTTATACCACCTTATCTGACCAGCAAAAGTACTTGATGGTTTTGTTAATCAATATCCTAGTAAGAATTCAGTTCTATTAAACTATTATCTACTTGTTAAGACGCTTTCCCAATTGTTAGTGGAATTGAGGATTAGTTCATGTTGTGAACAATTTTGTGTTCTATTTGATGATTTGTTAAGATCTTTTGCCTCCCTGATGTTAAATTTTTTGATGTGAAATTCTGCATTTGTCTATTAATTTTTAAGATGTCAATCATATTGTGAACCTGAACTGTCTGTAATACTCCTGCAATTTCATCCTTCTGATCTGTAGATTCTTTTACTCAGGCTTGGCTGCCATAGAGAAGTTTTACATTTTAATGAAATCTAAGTTTTTCTTTATGATTTATACTTTTTATTTTTCACAGAAACCATATCCTGTATTATGAGATAATGAATGTAGATATAAATATAGACATATAAACACATAGATGTAGATATAATTGTCTACAGATTTATATAAACTTAAGACAGTGCCCTAATATGTGTGTTTTAAGGCTATTTAAGTGCATTTGGGGTTTTTCTCACCTGAATCAAAACACTTTTTATCCTGTTATCCCAGCATTCATGTCACTCTCAAGTTTCTTAAATTTTTGCTTCCATTTCTTGCCTCCATCTTATTCCCTTCAAATTTATTCACCTCTCCCTGGAGAGACATCGAAGCTGACCACTCTTAGACTGGTCATGCTGTTCCAATTAGGCATGTTCTATTCCTCTTCCTCCTTCAATATCTTTGCTGCTCTTAGCATTTTATTTCCCCACACAAATTTTAGCATTAGCTTATCAGATTTTGTTTTAAAAAGCTTATCAGCAAAACCAGAGTATATCATGATTTGGATGGGACTATTTTAAATACACAGATTAATTCTGACATAATCAAATTTTTAATTTGGTTATTCCCATAGCCCTCTGTGGTGTTTATCTTTTTTCCTTTCTGGTTAACGTTTTTCAACTTTCTTGACACATGGCTTTCACCTTTGTGGTTCTTTTCTTATTTCTAGTTGACTACAGTAGACATTTCTACTTCTTACCATGCTCCTAATTACTCCTCCAGATTTGTGGCGGTGAGATGTTGACTTGGTGCAGTTGATGCAATGCGGAAACAGTGACACTTGACATTCTAGATGGCACCGTCTGAGAACCAGGATCGCATTTCTCCAGATTCTGTAAACAGTGTCACGGCTACTAATGCTGGATCTGGTTATGGAAGGCGGCTCCAGGGAAGGGCTGTCTGCACCGTCAGTTAGAGAAGATGGACATGGCGGACAGCTGGCCTCGAGACAGACCACACTTACCTTGAACACTGAATCAGCAGGAAAAGAGCCCTCTCTTATTTCAGTTTTCTCTTTATTAGTCCATGTGTGCAGTACATACTGATCACACTTATGTTGGGGAGTTGGCACACACGCATCAAACATCTTAATTCTTTTTGTGTGCCCTCCATCTTCAAAGAATTGAGTAACATTCATTTTAACCTGCATGGTTGATACAGCGTGTTCCCGACTTGGGAGTGAAATCTAAATAAATCAACGTTGTTATTTTATGATCTACTCTGACACAGTTACTCACAGTACATAGGAATAGTATTGCTTATGTGGACTGATCTTTCAGTAAGCACTTTACAGAAGTGTTTTGTTAATACTAATAATGTGCTTATAGGTCCTAGTAGACTTTCTGGGTAGATTGTCACAGCTATATTTCTTCTTTTGTGATTTCCTTACCATTTACACTGTTTTTCCTCTGTTTTGCATTGAAGAAACATGTTTTATGGAGTAAGACATGTTCTTTAAACATTTGCTGAGCAGTAATGGAATAGTAATATTCATGTCTTGATCTTTTGTTGATGGAATGGCTATCAATAGATCTTTCAAAATTATGGCAATAAGTATGTATCTCTGATAATTAACCTTTATCTGGCAGTAGAATTTCCATTTGATTCTATTTTTATTTATAAGATTTTGAAAATCATGGCGATACTATATTTTATCAAATATTCTTTATAGATTTATCATAAAACTAAAAGCTTATAATGGCTCATTTTAGGGGGAAAAGGGGAGTTCGAGACAGGATCACATTATGTAGCACAGGCTGGCCTGATGTTCACAATTCTCCTGTCTCAATCTCTGGAGTACTGAGATTATAGACATGTGTCAACCTGTTCTTAGAGTGTTTCCTAATCAAGATAAATTTCATGTTGTAGATACTTTGCTTTCCCACATGCAATTTTAAATGTACTTTCAACTTTCAGCAACAAAATATGCATAACATGAAGGTCCTATTATAACCTTGAATGCATAAATCTACAAGGGAGGAATCAATGAATAATGTTACTTACACATTTTCCCCAGGGTTGATTCTTCCGCTAGTATCAGAAAGATGTGAAGAGGCGCTGATCTCAGCAGGAGCTGAGGGTGTCCTGGCTGATGGCAGATCAGGCTTCTCCGGTTTCTACCATCTGTGGTGTGAGCTCTGCTGTGCTCACCACGGGTCCCTCTAGAAAAACCTTATCTACCTAACACCAAGGAAACCAAGCTGGGCCTGAGAGGGAACCTCCCAGCCCTCCCTGTGCTTGGCAAGTACCACATGGAGGAAATTGAGCTCCTTGTAGATGGGCCCCTTGATGTCTGTCCCAGAGCCCCATGCAGACATGCAGAGCTGTAAAGATTCATGCAGCAGAGTCCCGGGGCCTTGGCCTCTATTGTTTTCCTGCCGGGACTGTGGACTATCCCTGGGAAGACAGCACCTGATGTGTCTCTCTGCTCTATAGAGAACTTTGACGGTGGACTGCCCCTTGTCTACCAGTTTCTTCCTTGGTATGGTCTCCACTGTCTCCTGACTCATGTGGTAGGGGTAGGATAATTTGTCACCTTGGAACCTTTTGGAATTAATTCTTTGGAAACTTTCAAGAAATTTCTTCATGGTTACTGGTGTTTTAAGGTTTCCTGTTCCTTGATCTAAATATGGCAACTTGTTTTATCAGAGATTCATGTAGTGTGTTGACTTTTTTAGCATTATTACCCAGATTTTTAAAAGTGCATGATTGTCTAGTATAATGTCATCTTACAAATTTAATTCATATGTCCATTATTTTAGTTAATCAGGGATTTATTATTTTTGTGTAAATACACAAGCCTTCCTTTATCTTGTTTTCAATTCCCATTTAATTTCCAAGTTTTATTGTATCTCTCTTCTTTAAAGCCTTTGGTGTTATTTTCCATTTAAACATCCTTCAATCAATATGACAATCCCTGCCCAAAACACTGTTTTAAGCATGAAATGAAATTAAACTGAAAATGATTGTTTCAGTGCTCAGTTCCTTTTAAGGAATCAGCATGAAAATAACTATAAAGTTTCATTTAACTACCTATTTGACAGACTATATTTTGGTATGAACCACTCTTTTATATTATATTTTATACTTTCAATTAAATCTATGCATAACTTCTGAAAGAAATTCAGAAAGAAAACATGTTTATAACATTCCTATGAAGCATACAAATAGGACTGGGAGATAGCTCAGTGGTAGAGCACTTGCCTGCCATTTGTAAGGTTCTGGGTTCAATCCTTAGTACCTCAAAATGAACCATACAGTTAATACACAAAATTAATGTACTTATATGAATGAAAGGCAAGTTAAACATAAGGGAGGAGTCATGGCTGTGATCTAAAATGTCCCCCAAAATTCTCATGTGTGTTGGATCATGGGAGGTGGGGCCAGGTTTGGAGCAGGTCACTGGGGTGAGACCTGGAAGGATGAATGCTTGTCCCCATGTCCTCCCTTCTGTCTCTGCTTCCTGGATACCAGGCAGTGAGCAGCTGTCCTCTGCTCCATGCTTTTCTGTCCTATGGACATCCAAGTTTGCATGGCACATGCTGAAAACTGTGAGCCAAATAAACTTCTTCCCCCTCAAACTACAGGAGCTAGATATTGGGTCACAGCAACAGGAAAGTGGCCAATACAGGAAGCTTGCACTTCCTGCTTTTCTTCCTGGGTTCTAACCGTGAGCATCTAAGCATGAGCGTCTACCTGTGAGCATCTTTCGGGATTCTACTACTTCACACCTTCCAGCCTCTGTCTTCCCAGGTGGGCTGGTGACACCCCATCCCCCTAATGCTCAGCAGATGATTTTCTGCTCTTCAGGATATTTGCTCTTAATCTTATGAGTCGTTTTCTCTCTTCTCAAAAAGAAGATAGGATTCTCGTCTTTAACTGTGCTAAGTGACATCCCTATTTGAATTACAAAAACAGGTATGAAATTTTAGGTAGCATGATTTTTCTAATCTTACAATGAATTGTGGATTTTGATTTAGTCCTTCAGGGGGTCGGACTTACAAACTGGAAATCTGAGTCCTCTATTGAAGCTCAGATCTCTAATGGCATTAACCCAACTGAGCTATTCTGTGGGCCTCCACCACCATGTCTTTGGAGAAGGTTTGAGTATCTGTCTGATAAACTCATCCTCTGTGATAAGCTAACTCTGTCTGCAAACAGCTAACAAAATAAACTAAATGCTCTCTGAGTCCCGTTGTTTTCCTTCTTTTTCCTTCACTTCTGCAGGGTGGGGCAATCACAGAGTTCTGACTTCCACAAACCTTTGCTACATGGTGGTACCTCTCACCCCTATGCAAGCACACCCCTCCCTCCCTTAGGCAGGTATCTCCAGTGAGCAAGAGCCAGCCAGCTCGCAGAAGGCGTTGAGGGCTTAATTCCCTCTCTTCTCCCATGGGTTTCAGGGCCCAGGTACCACCAATTCCTGCCTCTCCAAACCTGTGACTTCCCAGCATAGCCACCATCAAGGCAGAACAAATAAAACCTGGTCTCCCCTTGTGTGTATAAGGGAGGAGGGTTACTAGGCATGAGCCCAGGACCTTTGCACTGAGCTATGTCCTTATCACTTTTCTATTTTTATTTTGAGACAGGAACCCATTGAGATCACTGAGTGACCAGGGTGGCATCAAATTTTTAATCACCCCCCTTCAGCCTTTCATAGTGTTGGGATTATGGATATGAGCCACTGCACCCCAGTTTGACCTCTTAAACCCAGTTTCTTCCAGTGTTTTTCCATGTTTCCAGTACCCCAGCCTACTGGAAGATACCCCCTTGGGGATGTCACCTTTTCTCCCCACACACAGCTGCTCTGCAGCCCCTACAGCAAGTCACCTTTCACCTCTTTGATCTCTGTATCTGCAACAGGAAGTGGACATGAGCACCTTGAGACACTGCAGCATTATTAGCAAAATGCTGTCTTTTCCTTGCAATGACTACTGAGAGATACAGCTGGTGTTCTGGGTTCTAAGCAAAAGGGAAACCCAAACCTCTTCTCTTCTCTGTAAGGGTCATCCTGTTCTTTTGGCAGCGTGCTTCTCAACAAAAGGTCAGAGAATCTATTCTGTGTATTACACATTGTTTAGAGAATTGAGAAGCTGAAGCCAGTTCAAAATTGGCAGGTCAGGGTATCACCATTCAGACACCAGTTAATCAAATCTTTGTAAGAAGCACCACGAACAACAACTTCCCAGTGTATATAAACCACTCAGTCTAAAAGACCAAGACAGTGTCATCATTAACCATGGCTCCTTTCCCAAATGCACGGGATTATCACTGTGTATTACTAACCACATGCTTCCTCTTCCACTACTGAAAAATCGTGCTTCCCAAGAGCAGCCCTGCTTTTCTGTGAGAGTCTGGAGGCAACAAACTGCCCTGTCCTCACATTTCTACCACACAGTCTTCACTGCAGTCTTTCTGTGGTCTCCTAAATCCTCAGCTCATGGATGAGGATGTGGAGATTTTGTATGTCAACCTGGATGCCAAGACCCATCCTACCTGTGAAAGAATAAGCCTTATGCTATTGCAAACTGGGATTAGACAGTCAGTAGACAAAATTTTAAACCCCACAGCTATAGAATAAGCACTAGGTGCCTTTCATGTATTTGCGTGATACAACCATGGTAAATTGATCGTTTCAGAACAGCTTTCCTCTCTTTAACGTGAGTCGGTGGGGCCTTTTCCCCACCAACTCTACATTCTTAGTGGCTCACCAATTACTAAGCACATGAAGAGAAGTCTATGCATTCAAGTACTTCCCATTTTCTGCAGACACTGTGTGTGTTAAAAATGTATTGACTCTGAAAAGCATCTTCCAAGAAATTCAGAACATGGTAGAAATACAGCTTTAAATATTAAGTGCTATTGATAGGTTGGTGAGTACATATCTCAATGCAAATTATTCCTAAGATGTAATGGGGATATGTTATCATCATTTGTCAGGAGGAAAATGAAGGGAGTCCAATACAGGATACCAGTAGCTGATTGCTAGCAAATTATTTACATAACCAAATCAAAGTAAGATGTTAGTTTATACATGCATGTAGCATGGTGCATGCAGTTGTTTTCCTTTTAGGATTTCAGACAAAAAATTATTAGTGTTCCACCCAACCACATCAGAATGCACATTCTTCTCAGCTGCACATGGGACATTCTCCAAAATAGACCATATATTATCCCATAAAACATTCTTAAGTAAATGCAAAGGTATTGAAATCATACCATACATAGTATCTGACCATAGTGCACTGAAATTGGAAATTAATGGCAAAAGAAATTGTAAAACCTACATAAATATATGGAAATTAAATAACAGCCTTTTGAACAACCAGTGGGCTACAGATGAAATTAAAGAAAAAATAAAACAATACCTACAATTCAACGAAAATATAGAAAAAACATACTGTAATCTGTGGGATGCAATGAAAGTAGTCTTAAGAGGGAAATATATAGCAATAAACTGTCATATCAAGAAAACAGAATGAGCACAAGTAAACAACCTAATGCTCCATCTCAAGCTTCTAGAAAAAGAAGAGCAAGCTAAACCCAAAGCTCATAGAAGAGAGGAAATTGTAAAGATTAGAGCAGAAATCAATGCAATAGAAACTAATAAAACAATACAAAGAATTAATGAATCAAAAAGCTGGTTTTTTGAGAGAATCAACAAAATTAACAAACCCCTAGCTAACCCTATCAAGAGAAAGAAAGAAAAAAACCCAAATTCATGCAATAAGAACTAAAAAGGGTGAAATTACTACAGATCCTGTGGAAATTCAAAAGATCATGAATACCTAATTTGAAAATCTCTACTCACATAGAGTGGAAAACACAGAGGAAATGAACAGATTTCTAGAAACATATCAACTACCAAAGCTCAACCAAGAAGATATAGCAATTTTGAACAACGCAATGTCAACTATTGAAATTGGAAATGTAATTAGAAACTTACCAACCAAGAAAAGTTCAGGTCCTGATGGATTCACAGCTGAATTCTACAAGAAATTTAGAGAAGATTTGATGCCAGTACTCCTTTAACCCTTTATTGAAATTGAGAAAAAAGCAATCCTCCCTAAATCATTCCTGGAGGCAAGTATTACTCTGATAACAAAACCAGAGAAAGATGCAACCAAAAAGAGAACTATAGGCCAATCTCACTAATGAACATTGATGCAAAGATTCTCAACAAAATACAGGCAAATAGAATGAATCAAATCATCAAGAAGATTATACATCATGACCAAGTGGGGTTCATTCCAGGAATGCAGGGATGGTTTAACATATGCAAATCAATAAATGTAATACACCATATCAACAGAGCCAAAAACAAAAACCACATGGTCATCTCAATAGATTCAGAAAAAGCTTTCGACAAAGTCCAATGCATGTTCATGATAAAAACCCTTCAGAAACTCAGAATACACGGCGTCTACCTCAACCTTATAAAGGCCATCTATGACAAACCAACAGCCAACATTATACTAAATGGACAAAAACTGAAAGCTTTCACTTTAAAATCAGGAACAAGACAAGGATGTCCACTATCACCACTCCTTTTCAATATACTTCTGGGCAATCAGATAAGAGAGAGAAATAAAAGGAATAAAGATAGCAAAGGAAGAAGTTAAATTATCACTATTTGCAGATGACATGATACTCTATATAGAAGACCCAAAAAACTCCATTAAAAGACCACTAGAGGTAATAAACAAGTTCAGTAGTGCAGCTGGATATAAAGTCAATGCTCAAAAATCAATAGCCTTTCTGTACACAAACAAAAAACTCACTGAGAGAGAAATTATGGAAATATCGCCCTTTACAATAACATCTAAAAAAATGAAATACTTAGGAATCAACCTAACTAAAAATGTAAAAGACCTATATGCTGAAAATTATACTATGCTGAAAAAGGATATTGAAGAGGATATTAGAAAATGGAAGGACATTCCTTGCTCTTGTCTAGGAAGAACCAACATTGTGAAAATGGCCATACTCCCAAAACTGTTATACAGATTTAATGCAATCCCAATCAAGATACCATTGACATACCTCACAGACCTAGATAAAACACTCTTAAAATTCATTTGGAAACAGAAGAAACCTAGAATAGCAAAGGCAATTCTAGGCAACAAAAGCAAGGCAGGAGGCATCTCAATTCCTGACTTGAAATAGTACTATAAAGCCACAGTGATAAAATCAGCTTGGTACTGGCAAAGAAATAGACCTGAGGATCAATGGAACAGATTAGAAGATGCAAGCACAACTACAAAGACACTCAGCCACCTGATATTTGACAAAGGGGCTAAATTTGTCCACTGGAAGAAGGATAGTCTCTTTAATAAATGGTGTTGGAAAAATTGGCTCTCTACATGGTGAAAACTGAGACTAGATCCATGCACAAAACTAAAGTCTAAATGGATCAAATACCTCAATATTAAAGCATAAACACTAAATCTACTGGAAGACAAGGTAGGTAGAAGTCTTGGAGACATAGGGGTAGGCAGAGAATTCATGAACCAAACACAAACTGCACGGGAAACACTTCAAAGAATCAACAAATGGGATCTCACATTATTGAAAAGTTTCTGCACTTCAAAGGAAATCACCAACAGAGTGAAAAGAAAACCAACAGAGTGGGAAAAAACTTTAACCAGCAACCCCTCAGACAAAGGACTAGTGTCCACAATATATAAAGAATTGAAAAACATCAATCCCCCCAAATTCAAAGACCCTCTCCAAAATTGGGCATCTAGGATGAACACACAGTTCTCAGAGAAAGATATACAAATGGCAAATAAATACATGAAGAAATGTTCACCATCACTAGTCATTTGAGAAATGCAAATTAAAACAGCATTGAGATTCCACCTTACCCCAGAAAGAATAGCTGCCATCAAGAAATCAACTGATAACAAATGTTGGCGAGGCTGTGGGGGAAAAAGGAACACTGCTCCACTGTTGGTGGAAATGTAGACTGGTGCAACCATCATGGAAATCCATATGGAGAATTCTCAGAAGACTAGGATTGGAAGCCCCATTCAATCCAGCTATTCCCCTCCTGGGTATTTGTGCAGAAGAACTGAAAAGTTCATATCACAGTGATATATGTGCACCCACGTTCATAGCTGCACAATTTGTGATAGCTAAATCCTGGAAACAGCCACGATGCCCATCAACTGCAGAGTGGATGAAAATGATGTGGTATTTTTATACAATGGAATATTACTCAGCTATAAAAAAGGATGATCTTGAGGCCTTCATAGGTAAATGGAGACAACTTGAGACTATCTTCATTAGTGAGATACATAAGAATCATATTTATAAATATCATATTGTGTCTCTAGTGTAAAAAGTAAATAAGAACTACAAGTGTAATAAAACCAAAATGTGTAATTGCTATGGTAAAAAAGAGAGGAAAAGAAAGTGCTCTAAGGGATATAACTGCATGTAAGTTTGAGAGTGTAAAATAGATGACCATATTGCTGAATCTTTGTTGGATCTTTGAGCAAAACTGTTTGTAGTCTGACTGTTTGAATATTTACTATATACCCTTTAACTTTGTAACTTGAACAACTACATCCAGGATGACAGTACGTAATTTATAAATTACTGATTTTTTAGTGGGGCTTTTTCTCATTCTCCTTTTTCTTTCTTTCTTTTAGAATTCTGTATTATTGCTACCCTTTTTTGCTTTGTTTTTTTTCTTTTCTTTAAATAAAATTTTAAAAATGTATAATTGCTATTGTAAAAAAAAGAGGAAATAGGAAGTGCTATAAAAGATACAGCTGCATGTATGCTTAGATGTGTGGGATTGATGACCATATTTCTAGGTTCTTGTTGGATTGTTGAACAGATCTGTCCGCACTCTCACTGCCTGAGTGTCCACTTTGTGTGCTTTAATCCTGTAACTTGATTAACTATTTCTAGAAGAACAATGTGTAACGTATCAACTAGTGATTTCTTACTATTTACAGGGCATCTTTTTCTCCTGCTAATTCTGAAATTACCCATTCCTTGGCACATCAAGGTTCTCTAAAAAAACAAGTGTATAACATCATGCAATATAATGTGATATGATATGATATAATAGAAGTGATACAGAAGGATTTACAAAGCAGGCTTACAATGACCATCTGCAGAATAAGGAGGGAAGAATGAAAAGTGACTGTCTGCATTCCGGAGAACCAAAGGACCCAGTAAAAATTTGAAGGCCTGGAGCTCACTGCAGAGTCTCGTGTGAGTCCTTTTCAGAAAGTCAGTGTGTCTGATAAGGAAGGCTGAAGAGTCTACACTAGAAGCCCGAGGAGCCCATGCTGAAGGCTGATGGTACTGGAGACAGACTTCTGAAAGTGATGCTAAAGGCTGGAACACTTCCAAAGAAGCAAAAAGGGCAGACCTCCTCCTTCTTCCCCTTTTCATCCCATGCAGGCTACAAGCCTATTGGTTGGTGCCACCTACACCAAGGGTGGGTCCTCCTGCTTCAGTGTGTGATTTAAAAACCAGTCATCCAGACACACCCAGAACTGTGCTGTACGAATCTGCAAGGTATTTCCTGTTCAAGTTGACACCACAATTAGCTATCACACCAGGTCTACCTGACCCCCTGCTGCACTAACACCAGGTCTACCTGAGTCCCCCCTGCACTTACACCAGGTCTACCTGACCTCCCGCTGCACTAACACCAGGTCTACCTGACTCCCCCCTGCACTAACATCAGGTCTACCTGACTCCCCCCTGCACTAACACCAGGTCTACCTGACTCCTCTCTGCACTAACACCTGCTATTCTAGCCTCTTTGGGTTGCTTTACAAAACACATCAAGTGAGAGGTCAGCATTCATAAACATGCTAAATCTGCTTCACGTAGTTAGAGAAGTTAGAAAGCCAAAGATCAAGCCTGTGGCAGATTAACATCCGGAGAGGCTGTGCTACCCCTAGACTCCCACCTTTGCACCCAGTGTCCTGAGACAGAGGGGGCAGGGCCTTCTCTGGGACCTTTATTATTAGGGATGACATCACTGCAGCCATTCAGCAGGGTTCCACCCTCATGTCCTAAATCACATCTGAAAGGCTCCATCTCTAAAAGTTGGGGCTGGGTTTCAGCATGTGAATTTGGAGCAGATAAACCTTCTGACTGTAGACTTACTATAGCTCTCAGTCCGAGGTTCATGTAATGAGAAATGGAACTTCACTTTCTGTAAAGTGGAAGGAGGCCAAGGTTCCACAAGCACAGGTCAGAAGGTGAATACTTACTTTGCACAAGTTAATTAATGTATAATTTTCACTATACAAAATTTTCTACATTCTTAATCTCCCAATGTGTGTACACAGAGTTGATTCCAAATAAAATAAACCCTCAAACTGTCATAATGGTCAACTTTTCAAGAATGCTTTCCCTTTGGAAGATAGAGTATCTCAGACAGAGGTTGAGTACACAGGCTTTTGGTAAGAACTATAAGAGTGTCATCCAAGAGGCTTCCAAAAATCTTTCACCATTCCCAGCTCCCCTCAATATTTTCTTGGGGTCAGTGCCAATAGTCTCTTGCTATAACTAAAGGACTGGTAAATTAACAATCAGTGTTCCTTCTTATAAATGCTTATTGGCTACAGGAAGTGTCTTGGAGCTTCAGAATGACTACACACAAGGACTGGCTTGTCTCATTGCCAGAATCCCCTTAATACTCTCATTTTCTGCCATAGAAGAAAAAGAAGTATCTTTACCTTTCTCGTTGAGATGTAGTTGGAAGCCAGTGCGTTTCCGACCAAGGAAGCAGGATTAACAAATAGGTGCATACTTCCCATTTTAGTACGCCTAAGAGGCTGTAGGAAGGGGAGTTTACACGGATAAAATTTAGGAGACTGTAACCATAAAGTGGAGGTAGAGGGGAGCTAGAGGGCCACCTGCAATGTGTAGATCAAAATGTGGCTTCAGATGCAGGTATTGAGGTGGCGCCCTCCAAAATATCTGCAGCCACCCCACACTTATGCTTGGAAATTCATCCTGCAGAGGTGGGCTCCTGACTCTAGTTCCCTGGCAGCCTACTTGGCCACCTGAGGACTGCTGTTCTCAATCCAAGCAAAGGTTGAGACTCCCACATCCATCTTCTGCACCTGTCACAGGCTCGTCATCCAGTGACACTCAGTACCCCTTTTTGACATCACTAGTGGCACCTGTTTCACAGAGCTGCTTGTATCTGTTAATCCATGTAAAAGAAAGTGTCAGCATGCCTGATTCTGACCTGTCTGGGCCTGGACACCCCATTGGCTTATTAGAGATAATGACATGGCAGAGAGTCACTGAAGTCAGGGAGAGCCTGCTCCTCTGCAGGTCTGCACTCTCTTTCTATCTTAGTTGTAAACTTTAACCTCGAAGAAGTCACAGCAGTAACTGATCACACTGGGAAAAGTCTACAATATTTTGACTTTGCTCCAGATCCTAGGTCACTGGTAAACCCTGGCACATTTGAAGACCTGTGAGAAGGACCGAATATGATCCAACAGGTGAAGAGTTTTGTTTCAAGTGATTAAATTACATTCTCAGGGGATATTTTTTTAAAGCAGGAATTTCTTACAGTTTGTGGACTAAGGGAGATTGCTAGTATTTCATTGCAGGTAGAAATGCACAGGAGACAGGGGCACCTGTTCCATGGAGCGCTTCAAGTCGGAGCTTGAAGCTCAGTTACCATGGAGATCAGTCGCCACTGCCAACTTGGAGTACATTTGTGACATTTAACATTGCACTTTGCTTCTGCTATGGTTTAGATAAAAAAAAAATGTGCTCCCACAGTCTCTTGCACTCATAGGTGGGGCTCATAGTAGGTGATTGAATCACTGGGCAATAGAGCTGATGTCCTATCAGCAGGCAGGATCTGGTCAGAATGGAAGGGCCCCTGGGGCATGGCAGGAAGGGCACAGCTCCCTCCCCGAGTCCTCCCTTCATGCTCTGCTTCCTGGCTGCACTACAGGAGCATCTCTCCTTCCCTAAGGTCCAGTGATTGAGCCTGCCAAACACGAACTAAAATTGTAAGGCAAAATAAACCTCTCCCCCTGTAAATTACAAGTGTCTTACATTTTATTCCAGTGGTGAAAAAAGTGAGTAAGTTAGAGTTCTTGCATCCATGTCACAGAAATGGTGTCTTCAGCAAGGCACACCAAAAATCCCTACTGAGATAAAGCATTGCTAGACCTGTGTATTGGCCCCAAGTTTAATTTACTTGTGTGTCCAGGCTTCAGACACTAGAAGGGGGAAAGAGTTCATCTAGGATTATGAATCCCTGATTTCATGTAGCATGGGCATTGAGTTCAGGCTATTGTTTCAAAGAATCTCTTGGCTTTTCTGAGACTTACTTTGAAAACTAATTTTAAAAATAGAAGTAGGAAGGCAGTTGTGTCTGCACACACATTCCAAGTTTCCAAGTTTCTTTGGATACAAGTCTCCTGAACTCAGTGAGATATCTGTGGAGCCCCAGCACCTCTTTCCCAGGGAGTTTCCTACTCTGCTTAGGTAAGAAACAGAACTTCCTGGGAAGAGACAGAACACTGGAGAATTAACTATTTCTGCAGAACTCAAGGCCATCCAGGGGCTAACCCATGCACCAACTTCTCCCCATTCATGGCTCAGGTTCTCCCTTGTGAAGGGAAAGAGTGGCTGTGGGTCACTGTGAAGTTCCCTCCTCCGGGCTTTCTGTGAAGTCCTCTCTCACAGCACATGGCAGGGAGGGATACTCTTTCCCTCAAAATGGGCTGGCTCCTGACTCCATTTGTCCAAAGAAATGTGAGCATGAAACACCTAACTGCAGGTAGACATGTTCATTGACACCTGCTACACAGTTTGTCAAAGCCCGCTTCCCTTCTGTGGCGATTGTAGTAATGTGTGTGCTATATAAAACTTTCATTCTTGTGGGGACTGAATAGTTATCACAGAGAGTATGTCTTCAACTGGTCACACAAGAAAAACTGGTAACTTTGAAACTAGTAACTATGCTTTTGGTGTTGTTTGTTACAGAAGCATCTCGTAGATTTTTCTGCCTATTACCCTCTCAACCAACTTCTGAAAACTGAGGATTTAGAAAATAATTTGTGCCCTAACGAGATTAACTTAGGTGAATATGTAATGTAGAAAATGATGGTTCTAATAATCTATTTGACACAAACACACTAAGGAGGTCTCTGTTCATGGATGACCAGCATAAATTTATGACTATATTGGGTGATTTCTGGCAAATAACACACCACTCTCAATTTTTTCCAGAGTTTTCTGATTTTAAAGCTGAAATTTAGAATTCTAATTTCTAAGAATTTAGAATTGTTAGAATTAGAAGAATTTAGAAGAAAATTATTCTAAATTCTAAGAATTTTGTCTGCAAGTACCAGCCATCAAAGGAACAGAGAAAACCGTTTTTGTAGTTTGGTAATCAGTGATTAGTACGTCAATGACTACATAACTTTTCAAAAGAGGCTTCATGAGAAGTTAATTTTTTTTCTCTTTTGAGATCTTATTTTGTCTGGTTTCACCTTTCATGCAGCCACGCCCCAGCATTCGTCTGAACGCATAGGCACAAAGGTACGTGAAGAATTACAGTAGCAAGGTTCATTTACCACAGCTGCTTGCTAATGAAGATGTACTAACCAGGAAGCTTATTCCAGGTGGCTGCAACTTCCTCCTCAGCCTGTGAAAATGCAGAGGAGATCGGTAAACTAACACAGACAAGGAATTATTCACAGTTAAATACCCATCAGGTATTTGCTGAACCGCAAATACTACTCAGATACTAGGAGGAAGCTTCTCTGGTTTGTAATGGGAAAATTCAGGCTCTGCTTCTGGGGAAAAAAAGTCATTCTGGACTAATTTGAAATGATCATTTTTTTAAAAAATGGGATTCCTTGTATATTTGTTCATAGCTTCCACATTCCAAAATAGGACAATTGCCGTGGTTTGAATGAGTCCTCCAAAATCCGCGCACGGGAAACATAAGCCAAAATGCAATCCTGACAACGCGTGGGTCCTTTAAGAAATGAGCAGCTCAGGAGACTGTGTCTTACCCAGCACAGTAGACGGTGCTGTTAGCGCTGCTGCGAGTTAGAGAGCTCAAGGGCTCCCGCCCTGCCCTCTGCCATCTCTCTGTCACCATGTGCAGTTTTCTGGCCTAGCAGAATAAATATTGGGGGAAAAATTGGAAAGGTTATCCACTGCTGCTTCTGTCTTTTTGTCAAAAATACACAATATCCCATACCTAAAGTAACATTTTCTAATTAAACTAAATGTGCCTATGGACTGCTTAGCAAAGATTTTAAAGACTTTAGGTGAAAATTATAACTGAGTTTGAAACCCTCTTGCTTCTGCCTTGAATTGGAAAAGTTTTACATTGCATTAAAAACAGACTTAATACTTTTCATCTATCTTCTTGTTCCAACTGTCTTCTTTTCTTAATATGAAGTTCACTTTGACCTAAAAAATCATTGCTGGTAATTGGGAGAAGTCCAGGGTACAATACCAGTCACCACGAAGCACTGGGGAAGTTCCCTACCTAGAATTCTAAGTTAGCTAAATTTCCATCATGAAGGAGAAATAAAGGCATATTTTTTTCCTCAAAAAACAGATAGATCTTTTTAGTAGGTCTTCTCTACCAATAAGATAAAGAAACTTCTTCAATTTAAGAAAAAATCACACTACATTGAAATTTGCAGTTACATAAACGAATGAGAAGCCTCAGAAATGCAAACATAAGCAAATGAGACAGACATTTCTACAGTTTATTAAAAAGATACTTAGCTGCTTTAAAAATCAGTTAATAAATAATTCCACTCTATCCTAATGTATATGTACAGTTGTAATAAATATTGAAATCTTACAGGGAACTTGTTGATGTGAGTTATATATATCAGCTGGCCATTTGTGTCTCCTTTTTGTAAAGTGTCTATCCAGGACTTCTGAATATTTTTAGTCAGGCTATTAGATTTTTAACTATTGAGTTGTTCAGTTTGCTCAAGACTGCTTCAACTATTCAAGGTCTTTCATAGTTTCATGTGAACTTGAGAATATTTATCCTATTTCTGTGCAGAATGCCATTAGTATTTTGGTAGGGGCTTATATTGCATCTGTAAATCAGTCTGAGTGTTTTGGAATTTCAACAATGTTAATTCTTTCAATCCTTGAACATAAAATATTTCCATTTATTTCTGCCTTCTTCAGTGTCTTCCATCAGCATTTTTAGTTTGCCCTGTAGAGATTCTTGACTGTTATCTTCAACTTGTTGCTAAATGTTTCATGTTTGTATCCATTACCTGTAGAATTTTTTTTTAACTTTCTTGTTCAGACAGTTGACTAATAATGCAGAGAAATGTTGCTACTTTTCAAATGTTAATTTTGTATCCTGCAACTTGACACACTTATTCATTCTAATGGTTTGTGGCAGCATCTTTAAGCTCTTCTCTAAGTAACATCATGTCCTTTGTACAGGGTCATGGTTTAAGGCACTGCTTTCCAATTTGGATGATGTTTCTTCTTTTCTTCCACCCAACTGTTCAAAACCCCAGGGAGGTTATCACCTTACCCCACTGAGAACAGCTATTGCCAGAAAGACAACACATTACACCTGTTGGCAAAGACATAAGAACAGGGAATCATTACACACTGTTGCTAGGAATGTAAATCAGTACGGCTGCTGTGACGGAAAACAGTATAAGGGTTTCTCAAAAAATTAAAATATAGAATTATTGTTTGATCCGGCAATCTGACTACTGTGCGTAAACCTTACAGAAATGTACTGTAATCACTATGTCAAAAAAGTATCTGCACATCTACGTTTATCTCAGGAATATTTACAGCAGCCCAAATAGGGAATTAACCTAAGTGCCCATCAGGAATAGACAAAAAGAAAATGGTACACATATGACGGCCGCAGGAAGGAGAGAAGCCCGCCGTGTGCGGCAGCAGAGCTGGGTCTAAAGAGCATCACAGTAAGTGAAGGGAGCCAAGGCAGAAATAACACAGAGTTTCTTCCACATGTGGAATCAGAGACAGCTAATGTCCTGGACGTAAAGGGAAAGGAGGCAGCTGAGGGGGAAGAAGCGGAAGTTATGCTCTCATAAACCCAACCAGAGGCACCAGGGAAGGGTCAGCACCATTGGGTTTTCCTCTTAGACCTAGGAAATGTGAAAACAGTAGAAAGTATCCTGGAGGATGTTGCTCGTACTCTTACTGGCAACCTGGAAAATCAGTTTTGTTTTCCATATGCTGCTCACAGATTTAAATCAGAATATTTTCTAAAAGTGTGAATTTCACTCTTCTACTAACATGAAGAAAAAAAGGTCAGGCAGCCACATTCCTGATTTCACCTTTGTGAGTGACTCATGCGCTGATTTTATTGACCATTTTAAGACTATGCTTCTCAAAACTGCTGGGTGCCCTTTCAATTGTCAAGCAATTACACAAAAGCATTCGTTGTAGGAAAAAAGTCTCCCGTGAAAAGGCAACATGATGAGACAAAGGTAGCTTGTGAACCTAACGTCTCTTTAAAAAACTAATTAAAAGATCACTGTACTGTATTTATGTTTCCTCAATGGCACAATGAGACGAGGTTGGAGAGGGTTTACTTTATTACGTATACTGACTGAGAGGAAATGCGAAATGAGATTTGGAAATATTTTGCAGTCTTTTAAGAAGCTTTCCCTTCTGAAATAGATCTAAACCAGTTGAGAGCCCATTTTGTTTAATCACAGAGGGCGAGGGTCAGCCGGATCCACAGATCCATGTAATGAGAAGGAGTGAAGGAGCCTCCCTTTCCTGAAAGTCCTCCCCAAGCAGCCCTGGAGTTCTGGCCTAAAGGCACAGCCACCTCCTGTTGAGTCTGCAGACAAGACATCATTATGTGTGACAGCCACGGCAGGGTCAGGGCAGGACACACCACTTAACACAGGTATCCCACAGGGAGGCTCAGGTGCAGGCAGAGTATTAATTAGCTGGACACAATCGATTCTGCAGCCACTTGGTGGCCAATTCTTTTTCTGAGACCTGTCAATTTTCTGCTTTCATCTGCATCTGACGCTGAATTCAAAAGAAAGATGCAACTTTGTGGCAAATTAAGCAGGACCAAACTCCGAAGCCCTGGCAGGCTCGGTATATGCAGCTGGGTTTCTTTGTTCTCCTACACAGCAGGACAATGCAGGACTTTTAACCAAGTGGGCAGGTGCCAGGGTTGTGGACTATAAACTCTGATTGCATGTAGAATATTGAAGTCCTGGGCTGTGTCCTCTGCAAGGAGAATGGGCTCAAGGTTCCGAAGCAGCAATTTTCCATGACTGCAAGGAAGACAAGACTAAGAGTCAGGGAGGAACAGAGGAACCTGGAATCTCAGAGAATAAACACAATTGAAAACTATTTCTTGCTTCTGTAAAGTAAAATAGTACCTCGGTTCCTGAACTCAATTCTCTCTGCAATTCCAGTTGCAAACCGCACTGGACAAGAATTAAATCTTTCCTCATCAGGTCAACCTTGAACCTAATCACTGAACTTGATTCGGCTCTTATCCCACTCAGTTTGTGACCAGAATCACGGAGTCAGATTTGGGCACTAAGGTACTACCGCAGACTGAGAGTGTTCAGTTTCTGGGGCTCAGCCAGGTGCCCGTGGCCTTGGGAACTTCATCAGTTACAATACGTGGCTCTCTGGGTCACCCACATCCTGCTTGCTTTCCACATGGCGAGGAGAGAGATGGTGGAGACTGGGTGGTGGCATCTAAGGGCCAGGCAGCATGAGTTACATGTGTCCATACCCAGCCAGATAGGAGTCAAGCACGTGGCCACATCTCCAATAAATTGATGTCCAGCACAGTAGTTGCATCTTGGAAGAGATGCATGAGTTCCTGGTGGTTCACCAGAGACACCAAAGTACTGTAGGAGAAGGGCTCTTGAGGTCATTAAAGGAGTAAGTTACTTTGAGGGGGTCAAAACTGGCAATATTTGTCTTGGATATGGAAATACCCAAATTCCCATAGATTTACTTATGGGAAAATAATCTGCTAGAAAGACTTGCCTTTGGGATGAAATAATAAATATTTTAAGGTACGGTAACCTCCCCACTTTACAGGAAGAGCAATAAGCAAGTTATAAAGGATGCTAGTAGATAGATATTACATGGGTGCAGAGGTCAATATTCCTTAATAGAAAGAGTTCTTAATTATGATAAATTAATTTCTCTACTAGAATATGTGAGTGAAAATTTTGCAATATTTAAAGTTTGTTTTGAGGTAGCTCTTTCTCTGAAATGCAATACATAAAAGTTGGGCAAATAAAATTCATTTCAATTGATTTTCACAAAAGGAATAGGGCCTGGAAACTGATATAGAGGAATGAAACTCTCTACCTACTATGTCTGTGAGTTTGTGTTCTCTAAAACTGAAGAATGAATTTTAGGAACAATGGGGGTTAAGAGTGGAATATATTTATTGAGAGAGAGAAAGCTTCTGTCTGACAGAGACAGAAGGGGTCCGGAGCAGGTTGCCAAGGACTCTGTCTTTTCCAGGGACTTGTATAGAGTAAAACCATGGGTTCAAGGTGGGGGAAGACTGGGAGCTCACAAGGCAAATGGGCATAAAGTGGGACATAACTATAGTTAGCCAATAAGATCAATAATTCAGGTAAAATTGATTACATTAGGGACAAATGGGAAAGCAAGTCACATAGGAAGGGGGTATTCTTGGAGCTGTGACCTTTTCCCTAGGGGGATAGGATGGTGACTCCAGGGTGAGAGGGAGCTAATTAGAATATCATCCCTAGGATGTGGATGCATTTGTTTGCTCCTTTGTCCTGAGGCCTGGCCCACAGCAGGAGGTGTCTGTCTCCCCTGCAGCTCCCAGGTATTGCCCTGTCTCACTGCCTATATTTCTAACTAACTCAGCTGCCTGCAACAAAACCAGTACTAGATCAAGAAAAAGAACAGGTATCACATAAAATCAACTGCTGTCTTGGCTACTAGTGTTTTAGGCCAATTCTATCTGATTGCAAATATTATAACAATGGTCATTTGCCAGATTTATTCCTGTCATTGTGATACATGGAAATGAAACTCCCAACCTCCTAGATGTCTAGTAAGAGTTTGAGTCCTTCAAAATTGAAGAATGGATTTTAGGAACAACCAGTGTTAAGAGCAGAATATACTTACTGAGAGAAAGCAAGCTTCTGTCTGAGAGACAGATGGGGTCCTGAGGGGGTTACCAAACACTGTCTTTCCTAGGGGTTTTTATAGAGCAAAACTACAAAATGAGGCTGGTCTAAGGTGGGGAAAACATGGAAACTTGCAAGGTGGGAATGAGCTGGAACAGAACTATGGTCAACCAATAAGATTGATTGCATAAGAAAATTAATTAAATAGGGGTCAAATGAAATGAGCCAGAGTCACAGAACAAGCAGGCATGAATACAGAGCAGTGACCCTTCCCCTAGGGGGTTAGGATGGTGACTCCTGGCTCCCTCAGAGTGATAGAGACCTAGTTAGAATATCAGTCCTTAGGATATGGGTGTATTAGTTTGAGCTTTTGTTCTGAGGTCTGGCCCACAGTGGAGGTCTGTCTCTCCCACAGATGCAAAGTATCTGGCCTTCTGCACTGGCTCCTTCCAGGGCCAGCCCTGTCTGACTGCCTAGAATATTTCTATTTAACTCCAGCTGCCTGCAACAGTTTCCTGTAGTAGTAGTGGATTCATTTTGTTCATGAATAATCAATTGCTCCTTCTGAAACTTTAATCATCTCCAGAAGTTTGTGCATAGCCCTTTCCTTCTTCAGGACTTTCTTTCCAACTTCAGACTCCTTTCATTTGGCTGTGCTTCTCCTTTCTCTCCTGTCGTCAAGCTCGGAGATCTTGGAAGCCACATCTGCAAGATGAGAGAAGCCCCAGGAAGTAGGATGCGGCCTGTTTGCAGGATAGTGACTGCCAATCGGGACACCACCTCTGGGATGCCCAGGAGTCTGTGCTAATAGCTCCCTCCTTGTGTTTGAGAAGACATGCAAATACACTCTTTTTTTTTTCTTTTTTGCTTTGTTTGTCAAACCAAGGGCCTTTTGTGAGTCAGAGAAGCTAGATCACCCTAACTAGCACATCTGGGGATCCACTGTTGTCTCCTCTGAAGGCTTCATAGGGCCCTCAAGCTGAGCCGGTCCAGAGCTGGCCATGTATCTCTCTCCCATCACAAATCTACTCGGTCTCCCTGGTTCCATGGTCTGCACGTTACCCTGAATCCATGAGCACTGCAGGGTCATGCACTCCACACATTTTAATTGTTTTCTTCCCTAATGGATCCTGTCATCCTTCGCTTCTCTCATGGATCACTGATATTGTATAATTTGATTTTTAAAATTTTTCCAACTGGTCCTTGAAATTTCTGCCTTGCAGTTTTTGTGTCAGAGAGAACTGTTTTTCTATACTGACAGGCTTAAAAATGTTTCCAAAACCAAAGTCATTTTAGAGAGTAGAGGGAGACACAAGGAATCAAACTGAGGACCTCACGCTTGCCAGGCAGGGCTGCATACTGAGTTAAATCCCCAGCCCCCAATGTCTTTTCAGTGGCCCTTAATTCTACATTAAAAGCCTGAAGATAAAGGCTGTGATACACGGTAACTCTCCACCTTCATCTCTTAACATGAGTCTCGGGTCTCGGCCAACTCAGCAGTACGCGCCCTGCAAAACCCTCGGCCCACACACGGGGCTCTGCTGTGCTTTTGGGCTTCCTCTGCTTCACTTGGTGGTGCACTCATTCCAGTTCTCTGCC
This sequence comes from Hydrochoerus hydrochaeris, assembly GCA_004027455.1. Taxonomy (NCBI): domain Eukaryota; kingdom Metazoa; phylum Chordata; class Mammalia; order Rodentia; family Hydrochaeridae; genus Hydrochoerus; species Hydrochoerus hydrochaeris. The sequence continues at coordinate 5,987 of PVLA01009319.1, read as the reverse complement.
TGCTATGCCCACATCTTCTCAACAGGTCCTGGGAAATCAGCTCAGAGACACCCATTATGAAGGCACCCTTTACGCAGAAGGCAGATGCCCTTCCAAAGTCCTAGCTGAAACTTATCCCAGCAAAGATCAGATTTGGAGATAGGCTTGTTAGTAGGCAAACAGTTTTAGATGAGTGTGGAGTGGGGGAGCCCCTGATGAGATCTGTGTCCTGACAAAAAGAGAACTCACAGGAGAGCTCACTCTTTCATTATCTGAAAATACAGTGAGAAATGTGTGCAAGCCCGGAAGAAGGCCCTTTCCAGGAAACACCCACACCAGCTCCCCAACTCAGATATTCAGCCCCAGAGTTTGAAATACAAATCCATGTTGTTTGAGCAACCAATAGATGGTGTTTTGTGTGATACCCTGAGCTGAGACACTCACTGTCATATTCCCGGCATCTCGCATAGTACACAGATTATGACCAACCCTTTTAAACATTTGACTATACATTTGGGGAGGCACAAATGCTTTCCAAATACTGCATTACACTCTCATATAGGAATCTGAGGTACTATTAATGAAGAACCAGGGAAAATTATGCTATACTGGAGAATAATGATGTCTTTATTAAGCTGGAGGAAATGCTCTTCATCTGTATTATAGTTTCTTAAGGCCTCTTCTTATAGAGGCTGTGGAGGAACGTTCAGTACAGCATGCCTCTCTATTGTGAAATCTGAGTTAATGGTCCTTGAATGAGACTTTAGTCTATGAATTACTTTCTGCCCCAGAACAAGATGATTGGCATATTAATAGCACATGTGCAGCACTTGACGTTGAGTCAAGTTAATTGCTTTAAAACTTAGTAACTTAACCTGTAGAAAAACAATGACACTGGCAATAGTAGTCTTAAATATCATTTTGTGTATTTTAAATGAAGTCTGCTTATAACGTATTAATCCAAGATAAATGGAGCACACGATACACGCAGTGACCACGAGGGTTAATCAACAGTAAAAAAAGAGCATAATAGTGAATTAAATCAATCTAATAGGAAAAACCAGATGAACATTTTTGCAAAGACTATAGGAAAAATCTAGAAATAGTATTATGAATTCAAGGAATACTCTCTAGTTGAAGTCATCCTAGGATATCTACAAAACCAGAATCCCTCCACCACAGGAGAACTGAGATGCAATTTCTACACCGACCACAAGGGGAAATCAGCTGGGTCACATGGTCTCATCCTTAAGAAGGCGCTGGAGGGGAACATGGACTTTGCCTGCTTGGAAACCATCAGCGCTTCCTTTACTTCAGCTACTTACAAAAGTGGAATTCTGCCAAGGACTTTCTGAACCAGAGATGTCAAACATGGGTAGCTTCTGCATAGCCTGCATTGGAAAGGACAGATCTGCACCTTGTCATGTTGCTTACCCCACAGAAATACTGCTCTGTGAAAGCAGAAATGATAAGAATTCTCCACGCTGAGACTTTGTGTTACTTTCATTTTCCTTCCGTTTCTATTAATTTTTTTTCTATTCCAACTTCAACAAGAATCACACTCCTTTCCCCCTGCAGGTGTTGGACATTTCTCTTCCAGAATCATCAGTCTTCCACGATTCCGTCACATAGGTGGATGTCTCTCAATGGACCGCTTCTTCTGGTGATTTGGTACCAAAGGGAAAGTTCTGCCTGGGAAAATCTAAGAGACATGAGGACATACAACTTCCCTGGCTTCAAGCAGCCTTTTGACTGCCAGAGGTTTTGGTGCATTGTTACTGTAGGATCAGCCGTTCCTCCAAATGTCCCCTGGCCACAGTGCTGTTGGCACCAAGAGGTGTAGCGTAAAAGGAAATATGTGATGATATATGTTTGTGATGTGTAATGATTACAGTCATTTTGGGAAATTAAAACCTACATGTAATTTGTGTTGATATGATAATGACTATATTATTCATTTATTTACTACTTGTGTATGTCTGTGATATATAATGAATACACATCATCACGGGGAACGGACATATATACATATTGCATCTTAATTCTCGTCACTTCCCCATTTCTCAGCCTCTGTTCTCTGTCCTGCCTCTCCCACCCTCAGATTCCCTTCCCATTTCCTCAAAGTCTACCCCTTGTTCCTATCATCTGTCCTTTACTCCTTATATTTTTGGTTTCTCATGTGAGACATTTTCCGGTCTCCATAAGGTCTGTTTCTTTCTTTCCTACAATCTCTCCTTTGTTTTACTCTTTAATTTGTTTAGACTCCAGGTTTCTCACACAAGAGAAACAATGTGATATTTAATTTTCTGTGCCTGACTTATTTTACTTAACCTAAAGGACTCAAGCTCCATCCGTTTTTCTGCAGATGGCAGGGTTTCATCATCATTCTTTATGGCTGATATACATCACATTCTCTTCATCTGTGCTTCTGTTGATGAGCCTGTGGGGATAGAAGAGAGGGCACAGAAACAGCCCCCTGAAGCTTCAGTCACCAGATCTTCAGTAAAGGGCCCATAAAGATGTGCTGGAGAAGACAGCATCTCGAACAAATATGGCTGGGAGAACTGGTTATCATCATGCAGAAGAATGGAAGAACCATGTCACTTGCCCTGTACTAAACTCAGATCAAAATGGATCAAAGGCCTAAGAGTAAAGCAGAAATGGAAGCTACTGGAAGATAAGCTAAGAGACACACTTAAGCCAATGGCACAGGCAGGGCTTCCTGAGCAGAAAGCCAGGAGTGCAAGAAATAATAAGAAGAATCAATAAATGGGATTCTATTAAATTAAATGAAAAATCAAAGAAAAAATCACAAGGGTGAAAAAAAACGTATCATGGGAAAAATTGTCAGCTCCACTTCTGATAGAGGACAAAACCCTAGAATATATTAAAATGTTAACCCTCCAGCACAGATGACTTATTAAAAAAATGAGCAAGTGGTTAAGTACAGAAAAAATGCTCATCATGTTAGCCAGTAGGAAGAGGCAAATCAAACCAACTTTGGGATTCTTTCTTCCTCTAGTCAGAAAGGCAATTATCAAGAAAACAAAATTATCAAGAAAACAACAAGTGGAGTCAAGCGGGGAAAAATGCACACTTGCTTGAAGGGAATATAAACTTGGTTGAGGGAATGTAAACCACTACAACTGCTATGGAAGTCAATACCAAGATTCTGCAAAATATGAAGAGGAAAACTGCTTCTTGCTCCAGTTACACTCCTCCTGGGTACCTTCCGGAAACAAAGTTATACTAATGTGTTAGGTGCATACCTGTTTAAAGCAGCACCATTCACAATGGAGAAGAATCTTCTTGGGAAGAATCTACAAATGAAAAGAGGTGTGTATTTTTTTCTTACTCTTTGGCTTTTTTCTCTGGTTGGTTTAGCAATTAGAGATGGGCTTTAAACTTAATGAGATTTTTATTCAATATAAGTAATGTTTCATTTTTATATGCTTCATCTAGACTCAGATAAGTGAATTAATTATAATAACTTTTTCTACTTCATTACTGGGTTTATTTAGGTAATTAGTTTCAAAGAGAACTGATTTTATGTAGGCATTTGTAATTCATTTTTATAAATTGACCTAGACACTTTTTGTTTGCTTATAAACTGCAGGATAATCTATATAATTTTCATGATCATCATCTTCTGAAATGCATTTTTACAATAGTCATGTCCAACGATCAGGTGGCTCAGAATCCATCCTTACTGATGCTGTTGCAATTTCCTTCTCAATTATTCCTAAGGCTTTCTGGGAATTCTTCATCAATGGAGTGTGGACCAATGAGTCCATGTGGTAAACTGGTAGCACTTCAGAGTGGATAGCTGGAGCAATGCAGGTCCACCTGCAGGAGCTTACGTCACCACAGTCTTTCAGGTCACCTATGAGGGTAGGGAAGGCTCACTTCCCTCTTCACCTCTGCTCAGCACCAGCCCACAGCATGCAAACCCAGAAGCACTAACACCTGCTGTGGGTTTTCCATGTTTTGGGTTTCCCAGGGCCTTTGCAGGAAGTGCTCACAGGCCTGCAAGAATGCAACCAAATAGAAGGAAAATTAAGTAGCTTTGTGGGTTTGTGGGGATACCAGGAACCCTCTAAGAATTTCCATAAGTAACTGGGAGAGGGACCCTGAGAGAAGGTCAGATGATCCATCACTAACACAGAAGGAATTTATCATTGCTACTGACTCCACCCTTATTGCACACAACCAGAGAACTGCCCCAGAAGAAGTTCATGTATTCTGGTAAATGCATTCCTAAAGCTGGGCCTCACCTCTAAGTCATGCACCGTCTCGGCATTCCACACAGTTCTACAAGTTTCACTTCTAAAACTAACACATATCAAAAAACAAACGGACATGGAATTCCCCCTAGCATCCATGCAGATATTTGGAAATGGGATAGAAACATAAAATGGCATAAGGTCTCCAAAGAGTAATTTAGCAATCAAATCAAAATCTTGGATCTAGTAAGTTTATTTACAGGAAATATTTTAAGCCACATTAACATTGTAATAATGGACACTTGGAAACCACCGAATTTCCCACAAGCAAGGATCATATGTTCCTTGAATGGAAGCTACTGGACTCAGATTTGGGATGCTTACATCTAAGAATCATCTGGTTCCTCTCATGATTATTTCTACCAGCAGACTCACAAGTGGTTTGCTGTCCCTGAAGCATTTAGCTCTACTCTTAAGAAGTCTTATTTTCCAAGGGCAATGATCCCACATCAGATACAACTGTGGCTCCCTGGAGAGTAAGACAAGCATGTCATCCTTTGGGACTTCTTATGCCATTGAATCAAGAGAGAAAATAAAGCGACACCTGGCCAGAGTGACTGATCCTCATTTTTGAGGGAAAATCCTATTGCTGCTCACACCATGAACAGCAAGGGAGACCCTGTTTAGAACCCGGAAATGTTCCCAGGATTCATACTTACTACATCCTCAGCCGATATAAAAGTTTAATAGAAAACTACAGTAGCTGAAATGTAGAACTCTTGAGTGTCACTAATATGCAGGAATGAGGCTTTGAAACACATCATTAAATATGAAATCCAAAAAACTTGTAGTTGATGAGGAGGGTGAAACAGTGAAGTTTATGCTGTTTTTGAAAAAAAATTGGGAAAAATAACAAATTTTTACTAGACTAACCAAGAAACAGAGCATACACTCCAAAGACACAATAAGAAATGAAGGAAAAGATTCACCACTGACTTGGCAGAATTTTTTAAAAGGATTCTAGTGATTATAATAATTGTATGCCAAAATATTAGATAATAAAGATTAAACAGATAAGTTCCCATAAAGCCACAAACTACTAAAAAGAACCCAAGAAGAAAAGGAAAATCTGGTAACTGGTAATTTATAATACATGAAAATATCAGATTAGATAATTTAAAAAAGATAGATTCTTATAAAGAAAACTGCATGACCAGATGATTTTGTTGCTAAATTCTATCAAACATTCAATAACAATTAAATTTATGAGACAAGGAAGAGAATATTTTCTACCTCACAATGAGGACAGTCAAATCATATACCTCTAGAAAGGAAAGCCACAGTTGAGCATTCCAAATTATTGAGTGGAGAGATGATGCAAATCTCTGGTGCAGAAATCCAAATAAATTATGTACATATTCCACACTGAAGGAGGGCAGTAGTGATTCCATATTGTTTAAGCTTGATTTGCAAACGGAGACTTCCTTCCAAAGATGGAAGGTGGGAAATGGGGAGATGCGGCGCCCTTTTCTGTCCATGCTGCGTCCTAGTCCATCCATGCCTTGTGACAATCGCTTCTCCAGGAGAAGGACGCCGCATGTGGGAATTGGGCGCGGGGATCTTGGAATGTTTTGTACTGATAATTGTAATTTGTGTAGTTCACATGTGTATGTTTTTATGTAATGCTCAATATGGAGTCGAGGGTGGAGACTCCAGGGGGGTTGCTGGAGGCCCTCTAGATAACCCCTTTGTGAGGACTGGTTGTGGGGTTTTGCCTTCTGTGAA
>PVLA01009318.1:0-76873 GCA_004027455.1 Hydrochoerus hydrochaeris | reverse complement strand
GTAGCTTAAAACTTACCAACAAAGAAAAGCCCAGGTCCGGATGGATTCACAGCTGAATTCTACAAGAAATTTAGAGAACATTTGATGCCAGTACTCCTTAAATTCCTCAATGAAATTGAAAAGGAATCAATCCTCCCTAAATCATTCCTGGAGGCAAGTATTACTCTGATACCAAAACCAGAGAAAGATCCAACCAAAAAAGAGAACTATAGGCCAATCTCACTAATGAACACTGATGCAAAGATTCTCAACAAAATACTGGCAAATAGAATGCAGCAAACCATCAAGAAGATTATACATCATGACAAAGTGGGGTTCATTCCAGGAATGCAGGGATGGTTTAACAGACGCAAATCAATAAATGTAATACACCACATCAACAGAGCCAAATACAAAAACCACATGGTCATCTCAATAGATGCAGAAAAAGCTTTCGACAAAGTCCAACAGATGTTCATGATAAAAACCCTTCAGAAACTTGCAGTACATGGCATCTACCTCAACCTTATAAAGGCCATCTATGACAAACCAACAGCCAACATTATACTAAATGGACAAAAACTGAAAGCTTTCACTTTAAAATCAGGAACAAGACAAAGATGTCCACTATTACCACTCCTTTTCAACATAGTTCTGGAAACACTAGCCAGGGCAATCAGACAAGAGAGAGAAACAGAAGGAGTAAAGATAGGAAAGGAAGAAGTTAAATTATCACTATTTGAAGATGACATGATACTCTATATAGAATATCCAAAAAACTCCATTAAAAGACTATTAGATGTAATAAACAAGTTCAGCAGTGTAGCTGGATACAAAGTCAATGCTAAAAATCAATAGCATTCCTGTACACAAACAAAAAACTCACTGAGAGAGAAATTATGGAAATATCGCCCTTTAAAATAACATGTAAAAAAATGAAATGTTTAGGAATCAACCTAGCTAAAAATGTAAAAGACTTATATGCTAAAAATTATACTATACTGAAAAAGGAGATTGAAGAGGATATTAGAAAATGGAAGGACATTCCTTGCTCTTGGTTAGGAAGAACCAACATTGTGAAAATGGTCATATTCCCAAAACTATTATACAGATTTAATGCAATTCCAATCAAAATACCATTTACATACCTCACAGATCTAGCAAAAACACTCCTAAAATTCATTTGGAAGCAGAAGAAACCTAGAATAGCAAAGGAAATTCTAGGCAACAAAAGCAAGGCAGGAGGCATCTCAATTCCTGACTTGAAGCAGTACTATAAAGCCACAGTGATAAAATCAGCATGGTACTGGCAAAGAAATAGACCTGAGGATCAATGGAACAGATTAGAAGATGCAAGCACAACTACAAAGACACTCAGCCACCTGATATTTGACAAAGGGGCTAAATATGTCCACTGGAAGAAGGATAGTCTCTTTCATAAATGGTGTTGGAAAAATTGGCTCTCTACATGCCGAAGACTGAAACTAGATCCATGCATATTACCATGCACAAAACTAAAGTCTAAATGGATCAAAGACCTCAATATTAAAACCAAAACACTTAATCTACTGGAAGACAAGGTAGGTAGAAGTCTTGGAGACATAGGGGTAGGCAGACAATTCATGAACAAAATGCAATCTGCACGGGAAACACTTTAAAGAATCAACAAATGGGATACCACATTATTGAAACATTTCTGCACTTCAAAGGAAATCACCAACAGAGTGAAAAGAAAACTCACAGAGTGGGAAAGAATTTTAACCGCAACCCCTCAGACAAAGGACTTGTGTCTAGAATATATAAAGAATTGAAAAACATCAAGCCCCCCAAATTCAAAGACCCTCTCCAAAAATGGGCATCTGAGATGAATACACAGTTCTTAGAGAAAGATATACAAATGGCAAATAAATACATAAAGAAATGTTCACCATCACTGGTCATTCAAGAAATGCAAATTAAAACAGCATTGAGATTCCACCTTACTCCGGAAAGAATAGCTGCCATCAAGAAATCAACTGATAACAAATGTTGGCGAGGCTGTGGGGAAAAAGGAACACTGCTCCACTGTTCATGGGAATGTAGATTGGTGCAACCATTATGGAAGTCCATATGGAGAATTCTCAGAAGACTAGGATTGGAAGCCCCATTCAATCCAGCTATCCCCCTCCTGGGTATTTTCCCAGAAGAACTGAAAAGTTCATATCACAGTGATATATGTGTACCCATGTTCATAGCTGCACAATTTGTGATAGCTAAATCCTGGAAACAACCAAGATGCCCAGCTACTGCAGAGTGGATGCAAAAGATGTTGCATTTTTATACAATGGAATATTACTCAGCTATAAAAAATGATGACCTTGAGGCCTTCATAGGCAAACGAAGACAATGTGAGACTATCCTCATTATTGAAATAAATAAGAATCATATTCATAAATATCATATTGTGTCTCTAGTGTAAAAAGTAAATAAGAACTACAAGAGTAATAAAACCAAAATGTGTAATTGCTGTTGTAAAAAAGAGTGGGAAAGAAAGTGCTCTAAGGGATATAACTGCATGTCTGTTCGAGTGTGTAAAATAGATGACCATACTGCTGAATCTTTGTTGGGTCTTTGAGCAGAACTCTGTGTAGTCTGACTGTTTGAATGTTTACTATGTACCCTTTAACTTTATAACTTGAACAACTACATCCAGGATGACAGCATGTAATTTATAAATTACTGATTTATTAGTGGGGCTTTTTCTCATTCTCCTTTTCTTTCTTTCCTTTAGAATTCTGTATTATTGCTACCCTTTTTTCTGTTTTGTTTTTTTTCTCTTCTCTTTAAATAAAATTTTTAAAATGTATAATTGCTATTGTAAAAAAAGAGGAAATAGGAAGTGCTATAAAAGATACAGCTACATGTATGTTTAGGTGTGTGGGATTGATGACCATATTTCTAGGTTCTTGTTGGATTGTTGAACAGATCTGTTTGCACTCTCACTGCTTTAGTGTCCACTTTGTGTGCTTCAATTCTGTAACTTGAATAACTATTTCTAAAAGAACAATATGTAATTTATCAACTAGTGATTTCTTACTGTTTATCTTCTTTTTATGAAATTCTGTAACATTTCTACTTTTTTCCTGTTTTTTTGTCTTTAAATTAAAAAAAAGTTTTAAAAAAGTAAACAAACAGCCACAGATTGCAACAGTTTTAAAGAAAACCAATATCTAACCAAGGCTTTCATCAGCCCTGTAGATGACTGTGTGGGTGGAGCAGATCTACTAATTGGAGACAGGGTTAACAGAAATAAATTAAAATATTCCCTTTTTTGTAAGAGCTAGAGATTGATCCCAGGTATAAGAAAATACTTTGCACTTGACCAGTGAGCTATATCCCCAGGCTGATATTATTGATCTTGCTGAAAACTCTTACTTGAAAACAATTCAGCTATATAACTGAACATAAGATATAACTTATTAGAATTCAAATTCATAGAAAAATAATTATGTCTGTTAAAATGACATTGAAATTCTCTCAAAAGGTAATTTACATTCATCTGCACAAACTTCTGAGATGACTAACAAATTTTTATCTAATCCTTTGCCTTATTATCAAAGTCAATTTACTTCAGATAATCATGCCGGCTGAAACAGTAACTCCTTCTGGGGCCAAAGGTTTAATTTTGTGAGATATTTTCTACTACTTCCATGTATAATGTGCTTTGCTTTATCAAAATTCTTTATTTCACAGATTTTCTCATCCATGGGCTATGATTCCAAATCCAGCCAGGTCCAAAGGATGAAACAGCCCTGCTTCTCCATGTGTCCATATTTGCCAGTGACGCTTAATGGCATTTGGGTGGTGAGTGTTACTACACAGCTATGAGAACAAGTGAATTTCCTGATGATAGAAAAAAAAATTTTTGTATACTGAAAAAAATCCATGAAAATAAAACCTCTACCAAGGTGAAGCTGAATTTCACTGTGTTTCAGGTCCTTTGTTTTATGTGCTTGCATCATTGTTTTGTTTTATGATTGACTCAGAAATACAGTAATATTCAGAACAAAACTAAATATTCTTGATTTTCATATGTAATTTAAATATACATTGATTGGCAAATGGAATTTTAGGGTTTGGGTTTTATTGTGCATCATATTTAACTGATTTATCTTATTTGTTATATTCTGGAGAAGGCATAAAAAAAGAAAATATTTTATACTGAAAATATAAGGTGCTGGTACTGGTTTTTCCTGAAATCATTATTGCTATCATGTTTCCTAACTGGGCTTCCCTGGCTCATCTATAAGTCAACCTGTGTATAGTGTCAACAAGGATCCCCTTAGTAGTCTAGATTTTCTTATTAGTGAGTTCTAGGTTGCATTCTCCACATCTTGCCCAAAATTGTCTTTATTACCAAATCTTCCTTCTTCTTTCCCACCCTCAAACTCTAATGTTTTGAGATCAAGAAATCTAGAAGCTCCCATAATTTCATTTTTTTCTTTGCTGATTTTTTCAACATTTGACTCATTCTACCTTAGCACTAAAAATAAAACAACAAAAAGGTTTCCTTATAATTTGTATGGAGTCAAGTTGGTGTACTAAAGTAAATGTAACTAATCTTCTTACTCACAGGTGACTAAGTAGTTCAGCCTTATCCAAGTCTAAATATACATCACCCTTCTGGGACATGGCTAGATGAAAAAAAAGGCTCAACCTTTCATGTTAATATATGTGATTCTTTTAGGACATTGCAAAAGTGGATATACAAATGGGCAAATATATATAGATATATATTTGGTGATATGAGTAAACCCAAACAGTATACCCAAGCAATGATTTGTAAGCTTGAGTAATAGATATAGTGACTTCTTTCCATCTTTGATTTCAAAACCATATAAAATATCTTTAATGATATTCAATAATGAGACACAAATATTCAAACCTTCTATGGTCAAATGCCAAAATTAGAATATTGGACAATAAAAAGGGTAAAGGCCAGCACCAAAATACAGATTCTCTGGGACCTGGAAGACAACTTGTGAAGAAGAAAAAAAGTGATAGACTTCAGGGATCAAGAAATAGCTGACAGGAAAACTACAAACTACAGAAAAACTGGAGGAACTGAATACAGTACAAAGGAAAGAATGAAGCAATAGTTAGCCATGCCCAGAATGCATCACTGGAAAGCAGACACTAATGACAGAGATCTCCATACTAGCAAAATCCTTCCATTAAAATGGGCCCTCAAACCTCAGAACACATACAAAATAGAACCACAAGAAAACAGGCAACCTAATACCTCCATAAACTCCCAATTTCATCAAAGGTGTCCATGGGGAATTAGTGGAGAGAAAATTAAAAGCTAAACAGTATAGAAGATGAACTAAATTGCTCTCTTTGAGTGAAAACAATTTCTTCCAGCATTAAACTGAGCCTTACCTCCATGTCCTGATATGTACAAAGTGGGCTAAATTATTTCCTTCTCCTGTCAATTGGCTCTGAACAAAGTAAATAAGGGCTTGCTGAGGTACCAATATGTAATCTTTGAGGCCAAACAACAGTTTGCTGTTTCCTTGCATCATGTCTCCCTATAAGCAGTTGAGCACAGCAAAAAGGCAGAACCACATATTCCAGGAATGTCAAATGGGTTTGAACCTCAAGATGAGAGGCTATGACTTTCCAGGGTACAAAAGTTTACATATCAGAAACAGAAGTAGCCCCCTCCTGAACATGTAAATGTTACCCCAGTTTATTTACTCAGATTGGTCTTTCTGCACTTCCTTCTCTCTACATATTGCAGAGGTGCTTTCTAGCATCCTAACCAAGCCTAGCTCACAGACTCACGTAATTTCCACCTTACAATTATTCATTATCAAGCCACTCCTTTCATGCATTAATAAATTCTGGGTGAGGCTCTAGGGCATTGTAAATCCTGACCTAGACTAGACTCAGGACCCCTTGGCTGCTTGTAACTATAAATATGACTTAATGTTTTTGTGCTCACCATGGATTGCACTGAGTATAGTAGATTGGAATTAACTCACCAGGATTCCAATAACATTTAAATAGGATTACAAATATAATCTTCCTGGATTGTGAGTAGCATGGGAAAAGGGATTATAATATTTGGATTACAAAGAAACAACTGAATAATAAAAAAATTAATATCTTCAATAAGATCAATAAAATGAACAATAAGAGCTGAAAGATGATGTAACTCAATAGATAATTGTCTTTAAAAAAAAAAAACAAATGATCAGAGGGAAGAAGGTCACACCAGGAAGCAAGGCCAGTCTGGGAACCAGCACCTTGCACGGACCAATACTAGTCTGGAACAGCCAGACCCCAGCCTCTCCCCATGAGTCAGCACCATTTGTGGACTGGGAGTAGAGAGAAGGCTGCACTAACAAACAAGCCCAGTCTTAGAACCAGCACCATGTGCTGGCCACTGTAGGAGTGGGGACAGCCAGATGCTAGCCCTTCTGGAGTGCTGGCTGGCAAACAAGTACCAGCCAACCAATATTGCCCACCTCTCCTCTAAGCAACTGGCTTATCCAGAGAAATACAGGCTGTGATGATAGCTATGGAGGTGAAGTACAGTTGGATGCCTGTGGTGCTTTGGTGTTTCACTAACATTGCAGGTCTAGGACCAGTGGTCTGATCACAGGTTCGGAGGATAGTGGTACACAGTGTGGCATCTAGGAGAGGACCTTCTTCTGAGAGTTGCAGCCATTGTTGATTCCCTATGATCTTGTTTCAGAAGTCCTATATTGTTTGCATTGTTTTGTTGGGTTGGGTTGATTCTCTTGTGTTTTGTTTAATTATATCAAATTCAATGGCAGGAGCAGCTATTTCAAAATTAGCAAGATATATTATGGTTGGGCTGGGGATTTAGCTCACTGGCATAAGCACCAGCTTGGCAAGCATGAGGTCATGTGTTCAATCCCTGGTACAAAAAAAAGCATATATTATGGTAACAATTTTGGATTATTGCTTTGAAGTCTTTTATCATGTTAATTGTTTTGTTTTCATAATTTATATTTTATTCTGTTCTGTTTGATTCCTGTCTGAAGTTATCTGCAGCTATTTTGAAGATAACAAAAGGCTTTGTGGAAACTACTGTTGATTTTGTAATGTTTTGAAGCCTGTATCTCTTACACTGGTTTGTTTTGATTGGTTTTATTCTGTTTATGCTCTTTAAAATAAAATAAAAAATAAAAAAATCAATGAGCTTAAAGAATAATCTAAGAAAAAGCTAGACAAAATGATTCAAAACATGAATTACCAATGTAGTAGATTCATGAAAAAGCAAGCATGGACAGTAGCAGTGACCAATGTGAGAAAGCAGTGTCAGAAGTTAGGATTGATACTTGTGACCATACACTAATAGATACTTTAAAAACAGCAAGAGATCATGGAAAAGTATGTCTAACAGCTGTGAGATAATACAAAGATGACTCACCTACAGTTAGAATTAGAAATCAGATAACACAAATGACATAAAAAATGTTTACAAAAAATAATAGAAGAAAACTTTCCACATATGGAGAAAGAATTTAACATACAGATAGCTAGTGGAATTAATATATCAAGTTAGGCTGAGCAATTAGAAAGAAAAATAAGCAAAAGGAAAATAATGCAGTGAGAGGACTATATCAGTACCTTTCAGTACTAACTCTCAATGTGAATGCTTTCCATTTCCCAATCAAAAGACAGATTGGTAGATTAGATCAAAATACAAATTTCAAACATGCTGTATAAAAAGAACATACTCAGGGAGAGCAAGGAATAAAATGATAGAGTGCCAGCAGCTCAGCTTTTCCAGGACAAAGCACCATGAGTCTGAAAAACAATAGCTTGGGAGGGAAATGAAATGAGTGGAGGGTATACAGGCATCACAAGGGAATGGACAGAGCAGAAGAAGACAGAATTAAGTGATTCAGAAGAAACAGCTCACCACCACAGACCCGAGACTGTGGTGCTTTGGACACTGGTCATGTAGCTACTGGTTTGGAGGCAGTGAAAACAACAACTTCTTTGCTCACAGAGGAGTAGAGACCTGAGCTGAACTGGGAGACTCTTACGCAGTCAGAGACCACAGTGATATTGTGAGTCACTGTGAGTCTGAGCAGTCCCTAGAGTCAACGCTTGTGAGTGACTGTGGAGCAACACCCAGATCACAGTCATGCAGGGCAGAAGCTAGATGGGTCACCACTATAGGGAAAGGCTGGGTATTTGAATGTTGGTCACAGAACAGTCCCGCTGTCACTTCACTGCCAATCTCCCAGAATGTAATGAGGAAAGAACAGTCATGGAAGAGGGAGACCATGGATTTAGCTCAGCGGTGTAAGCACCTGCCTGGCAAGTGCAAGGTTGTGAGTTGGATCCCCAGTACCAAAAAAAAAAAAAAAAATTCTGGCAACTGGACAGCAGACTCGGGGGAATACCACTTAGAAGCAGGGGCTAGGTGACCTCAGATCTAGCTCCAACAGCCAAAAGTCAGTTTAACCTGAGCCACAGAAGACTGGAAGCTCACACCATTGCCTTATTCTCACTGGTAGCAGACCTTTACATCCAGTACTCTTCTGGGCACAGGCTGCCACCTCAGACTTCCAGTGTGAACAAAGGCATGCCCTCCTTCCAGCTCTGCTGCTCAACAGGAGCCTCATACAGCCAAAACAACTGAGAATTTTCTTTTACTAGTCTTTATTTGATTGTATTGTTTTTTCGTTTTTATTCTTATTGTACTTAAAAAAATTTTTTTTGGTTTTTACCTTTCCTATTTCCTCCTTCTGTACATTTTCCCAACATGCTTATGCCATTATTTTATATTATTCTCTTTTATGAATGTCTGTGTATCTGTACTTTGCATATGTGTAGGGCACTGTTGAAGCTGGAGATTAATCACATATGTGGGGTTAAAGCAAGGTCAGCCCTGAAAACACAGAGTCAAAAACAAGTTACATAAACAAGCTGTTCCAGCTCCAAGAATGCAAGGGGCCCAGGCCAGCCAAGCAAACAAGTTACTAAGCAGCAAGGTTGAAATTGACATCATCCTCTTGAGTGTATAAATAAATGTGCTTCAGTGGCTGAGCAGTTCCCTCTCTCCGATCAGGAGAGTAAGGGCTCCACCTGAGCCCAGCTTCTGTCTGTTCTTAATTTTTTCATCTTCTCACAGTCCTTCACCCCAAGAATGTCAAGAGCCACATAGGTCATGGCATATGGTACCTGAACAGGGACAGAGTAAGAGATTGAGGGCAGGAGAACCCTTATCATTTAGGCACAACTTGAGACAACTACAATGGAATTGGTTCCAGACACTATTTTAAAATCAAGTCCCAAGCAGGGAAAAAAATGGTGGACTAGCAGCTACCCCAATCACCTTAATTTAGCCACAAACAGCTATCTCTATCTTTTCAGGTTAGACAAACTTTGCTGCATCAGAAGTTAATTTTCTCATCCTCTTACAGTCCTTTACCCCCAAGAATCTCAATAACTACATGGGTCATGGCACATATGCTTATCTTTTTTTTTCTCCTCCCAATACTCTCCCACACATCTACCCATATGTCTTTCCCTGACCTCTTTCTCTTGTGTTCTTTTTTTATTCTCAACTTTACTTTTCTCTCCCCTTCACCTTTTCAATCAACTCCTTTAAAATTTTTCTCTGATATTTACATGAGTCATAGAATGATTCCCTATCCCTATTTCTCCTTATCAAGATTTTTAGATTTTCCTGTTGTCCTTTTCTAAATATATAACAATATACCTTTAAGTTCAATAGAATTCATTGTACCTATCCTGTTTCCCCCTTCCCATACCACAAAGGAGAGGATTTAGAGGGGGAAAATGTCATTTCCTTTTTGTCTATTTCTCTTCTGTTCTCCCCTATGGCATTACATGATTTTAGGTAATTGACTCTATAAAATTACTGTTGGATGCTGAGTTTTACAAGTAAGGGAGACATAGTCAATGCATTTAGTGCACATTAACTGTGAGTCAAGATTTGGATTACTATAATGCTTACACTACAGTTGTGAATTTTTTCTCTAGACTAAAGGGAGACCCAAAACAGAGTCTTGTGAGTGTTATTTCTCAATGAAACCCTCATAGATTCCACTGCAATGGATTAGTCTGTTGCTGTTGCAGTTGAGCTGACTCCGTAGGAATAATCCTGACTCAGTGGACAACTGAATACCACTGCGCTTGTCTTCCAAACCCACTATCACACACAGAGAAGGACACCAAGAATTCCTAACCCACAAAATCAGATTCACTCACTGCAAGAATGCCTGAAACCTAGGAGAAAGAGGTCCTGAGTCTGATTTAACTTTTGTAACACAGTGGAGAGATCAGAGACACACAGACAAAATCACTTAAAGTAAAGAACAGAAAAAGTAAATAGTAACACTTGTCATACAAACCTGAAAATTATTCACAGGGTAGTAATATCCTGTTAAAAAATCTCAATATAAACCACAAGCTCTCTTCAAGTCTCTAGTCTCCAATCTTCAGTAGTCAGCTCCCCTCAAATAAAGAGAAAAAAGGATATATATATATATATATATATAATTTTTACAAAAGATACATAAAAGAGAGATAGAGAGATAGATGATAGATGATGGGTAAATAGATAAACAAATAAAAAAAGATACAAGTAGGAGAATGGAGAAACAAGAAAACAGAAGATCTCTGACCCTACCTTAACTCTCCCAAGACATAGCAAGGTGCTGAAAAGGGAAAAGAAAACAAATACCAATTAACATAAAGTTAAAAAAAGGTCTTAGGAGGAAGAAAATAGATCAATTCGAAGAGGAAATGAACCAAAAGTTCATAGCAATTGTATTCAATTATGCCCATGATGAATTTTGGGGAAATAGGTAAAAAAAAATTAGATGAGCTAACCAAAATAATTCAATATTTAAGTGACAGATTCAACAAGGACAAAAAAATCTTTAATAAGATTTCAGATAAAAATACCTGAAATTGAAAAAACAGTGTAAAATTGTACTTTGCAAAGATGAACAGTGTGAAGACAGAGTGTCTGATACTGTGGAATACTGAATTACAATAAAGAGCTCAAAGAAGCCCAAGAAAGAGAAAGAGAGAGGAAGAGGGAGAGAGAGAGAGAGAGGAGACAGAGAGACAGAGACAGACAGACAGACAGACAGAACAAGAGTATTCAACAGCTATTAGATGACAGCAAGAAAACTAATCTAATGCTAATCAAAGTTAGAGAAAAACTAGATGACAACATAGATTTAACAACATGCTTACAGAAATTATGAAATAAAATTTCTGAAACATAATACAAGAATTTAAAATACAAGAAAGCAATATTTACAGAACACCAATTATGATGAAAGAAGTTCACTAAGGCACATCTTCATTAAAGTCACAGCTATTCAACAGAACAAACAAACAAAAAAACCAGAATCTTAAAAGCAATCAGAGAAAAACAAACAAAAAAAATCACATATAAAGGTAAACCAGTTAAAATCACAGCAGACTTCTAAGCACAAAACCGGTAGGCCAAAAGAGCATAAAGTTAAGTACTTCAAGCCCTAAGAGCCAATAACGTCCATCCAAGATTAACTTACCCAGCAAAGTTATTCTTCAAAATAGGTGAGGGAAATAACGTAGTTACATGAAAAAAAATGACATTTAAAACAAAGAATAATTCATAGTCAAAATATCAAAAGATAGAAAACAGTATTCTATGCAATGGAAACTGAAAAATAAGCAATATATATTGTATATTTTGACAGAGCAGAAGATCCAAAGAAGGTCATTTTATTACATACTGATAAAGGCAACAGCACAAGAAGAAGAGATACCATTTAAAACCATATATGCACAACACACTCATCCAAATTCATAAATCAACACTACTGGACATAAAAGATAAGACAAACATCAACACAATTACAGTAAAGGATCTCAGTATAATACTAATACAAATATATCAACTAGATTTTTAAAAATCAACAAAAAAATCAGAATTGAATCACACTTTTAAAGAAATAGATTTAATAGATGTCTATATAGAGTGTGCCCCCCCAAGAAAATACAGAATACACATTCTTCTCAGCAGCACATGAAACTTTCTGCAAAACAAGCCATATACTGTCCCATAAAGTATGCTTAATTAAATACAAGACAGACAAAATTATCCCATACATATTATCAGATCACAGTGTAATGAAACTAGAAAGCAGTGGAAAAAGAAACTGCAGAAGTTACGCAAATACAAGGAGATTAAACAGTATGGTCTTGAATGATTAATTGGTGATAGAAGAAATCAAAGCAGAAATTTAAAAAGTTATTAGAATTAAATAATAATTCCTGTACAACATATCAGAATGTATGGGACACAATGAAAGCAGTTTTATAAGGGAAGTTGATACCTGTCAATGCCCACATTAGAAAAACAGAGCAAGCCCAAAATATAACCTAATGTTCTATCTCAAGATCCTAGGAAAATGAGAACAATCCAAATCAAAAGCTGGTATAAGGTGGGAAATTATAAAGATCAGAGAAAAAATTAATAAAATTGAAACAAAAACCCCACAATCAAGGGATCAAAGTGCTAATTCTTCAGAAGTATAAAAAAGACAAATCTTTAACCAATCTTGCCAAAATAAGAAATGAAACACAAAATAACAAGGGACACCAGTGAAAATTTCAGCAAGATTCTTAGTACCTACTTCAAAAACCTATACTCTATTAAATGGGAGAATCTAGAAGAAATAGATTCATAGATATATACAAATTACCAAAATTGAGCCAAGGAAATATAAAATCCTCAATAATCCTATAATAGGCGATGAAATTGAGGCAGTAATAAAAAATCCCAAAAAGAAGAGCCCTAGAGCCAATGGATTCACCACAGAATTTTAAAGAAATTCGGGGAAGATATAATAACAACATGGCTTAAATTTTTTAATAAAATTGAAAGAGAAGTGTTGTCAAACTCATTCCTGGAAATCAGTATGACTCTGAATCAAAAGCCAGGAAAGAACTCAAGTAAAAATGAAAAGCACAAGCCAATCTCACTAATGAATACAAATGCAAAAATTTTAAAAACCTATACCCTATTAAATGGGAGAATCTAGACAAATTACCAAAATTGAGCCAAGGAAATATAAAATCCTCAATAATCCTATAATAGGCAATGAAATTGAGGCAGTAATAAAAAATCCCAAAAAGAAGAGCTCTATAGCCAATGGACATAATGCAACAAATCATTAGAAAGATCATATTTCATGACCAAGTAGATTTCATTACAAGGATGCAAGAATGGTTCAAATGCAAAAATGAATAAATGTAATATGTCACATAAATAGAAGCAAGGACAAAAATTACATGATGATCTCAATATACACCAAAAAAAAATCTTTGACAAAATGCACAATCTGTTTAAAATAAAACCTTGCAAAAATTGGTAGAGAAGAGCATTATCTTAATCTGGTAAAAAACCATTTATAACAAACTTCCTTTCAGCAATGTATTAAATGGAGAAAAGCTGAGCTCTTTTCCTCTAAAATCATGAAAAAGACAAACATATCCACTATCATAATTCCAGTTTAATATAGTACTTGGAATATTATCCTTGCAATAATGCAAGAGAAATTTTAAAAAAGAGGTACATATAGAGAAGGAAAAATCAAACTATTCTTATTTGCAGATGTCATTGCTCTTAAAAATAAATATTCACAAATTCTATTCAAAGATGTAAATTTAACAATGAAATTCAGCAAGGTAGTGGTATACAAAATCAGCACAAAGACTCAGTATTTCTGTACATCAATAATAAACCCATAGAAAAAGAAACTGAGAAAACAATACCATTCACAATAGAATCAAGAAAAATTAAATACAGTAGTACCTCAGTTCATTAATGTTTTTGTTTGTGACCAATTTGATTCACAAACAGAAGTGTTGGGCAAACTCTGACTCAGGTGATGAATACGACTGCAGCCATCTTTTCCACATAAACACAAATGTGGGCATCATTTCCATAATTACAGAATGAATTAGATTTATAAAGTGAAGTACTATTGTACTTAAAAATTAATCATTTTAACAAAGGAAGTGAAAGACCTGTATAACGAGTCTATAGTGCTCCAAAACAGAAAAGAACATAAAAAGTGGAAAGATCTCTCTAATCCTGGACAGGCAGAATGCATTGTCAAAACGTCCATACAACCAAAACTGATATATAAATTTAATGCAATACCAATCAAAATACCACAACCATTCCTTTCTCAACTATTAAAACATTCTAAAATACATATGGAATAAGAAGAGACACATAAGAGCAAAAAAAAATCTTGGGCAACAAAAACAAACCAAGAGGTATTAAAACTATGTGTTTCAAGGTATATTACAAAGATACAGTTATTTTTAAAAAGTATGGTGTTCTCAGAAAAATTCACATGGATCAGTGGAACAGAATGAGAATGTAGAAATAACCCCAGGCACATTTAGCCATCTGTTCTTTGACAGTGATGCCAGTGGTGGGTTAACTGTGGTCAATTTGTAACACCCAGCTGGACTGAGTCAAACTGGTGCTGCTATGGAAGGCCCACCTGAGGATTGATACCAACAGCATAAAAGGAGAACTGGAGGGGAGGATGATGCATTGTTGATCCTCCTGGACAAGCTTGGCGGGCTGTTTTTCCTGATGTGAACTCAGCTGTTATTGTTGGAGGAGCTCGAGTTCTCACTGTCACTGTAGTTCTTTTCAGGGGAGCTCTGTCCATACCTTGTACATATCACTTCCCCTGGCTCCAGCGCAGATCCCTCAGCCTGCTGGCACAGATCCTTCATCCCATTGACACAGACAGTCCAGCTTCCACCACTGACCTTTGGGCCTTCCCACTGCAGATCCTTGATAGACTTGCATGAGACATTGCCATGGGCTCTAGATCTTCAGTTGGACTCATGCAGGACACTGCCATCGGATCCAGGGCCTCAGCTGGATTCTTTGGGTCTCTAGTGTGTGGACAGATCTAGTGTGTGGGAGCACACTCTTCTGCATTTCACTTGTTGGAGTGAATATTATAAAATAATCTTATAAATTAAATTTCCTGTATTGTCTACTCCCTTGCAAGCCCTGAACACAACAGTGCTAAAAGCATATGTTTCAGCAAAGACAGCTTCTGTAACATATAGGTCTGAGAAAATTGGTTATACAAATGCAGACTTGATTCTAGGACCATATCAATTACCATGTACCAAAATAAAATAAAAATGGATAAAAGACCTCAATATTAAAAACAGAAATACTTAATCTGCTAGAAATAAAATAGGTAACCCTCTTGAAGACGTAGACTTATACAAGGACTTTCTGAAGAGATATCTAATTATATAAGAAATAACAGTAATTTAAAAAATTCTGTATAGCAAAGGAAACAGCCAACAGAGTGATGAGACAATCTGCAGAAGAGAAAAAGTTTTGTCAGATGCTCCCCTGATAAAGGGCTAATATCTAGAATATATTAAAAACTTTAATATATTAAAAATATATTAAAAAATTAATATATATTAGAATATATCAAAGACTCAAAGTCCCAAATTAAAAGACCTAATAAAAAAGAGCAGTTGAAATGAATAGACACTGCTCAGAAAAAGTGCAAATACCCAAAACATAAATTGTTCAACACCTCTACCTATTAGACAAATGTAAATTAAAACAACACTGAGATTCTATTTTATTCCAGAAAGTACAGTTATTATCAAGAAGTGAATAATAGTAAATGCTGGTAGTTAAAAGTAAAGCTTTAGGGGTAAAGGCATCATTCTACATTATTAATGGAATGGAAACTAATATGACTACTTTGGAAATTAGCATGGAATTCCTAAAAAAATAGCATAAAAAAGAATATCCATTTACCTAGCTTTTCTCCTTCTACAAATCTTTCTGAAAGAGTTAAAGACATATCACAGTACTACATGCATAACTCTGTTTATAACAGCACAATGGCAACATATAACAAGGGTAATACACTGTACAAACATAGGGTTTTGAAAAGAAAAAAAGTCAATTTCAAAGGTGAAAAATGACCAATATCTTTCAATGTATTGGTAGAAGTTGTGTTTTCATTAAATATGCAAAAGGCATTTGATACAATTAAAAACCCAATTCATCCACTCAGGATAAAATTTTTCATAAAAGCAAAAATAGAACAAACTTTTTGAATTTCATAAAAATCACATTCACAAACAGCTATGAAGAGAGAGAAAAATGGCAGAACTGTGGGTGCTGAAATTCAGCTTCTCCAGTGCCAACAGTCTGGAAAACAGCCCAGAGAGGGACCAAAGTGAGTGGATGGTACATGGGAGCCACGAGGGAACTGACAGAGGAGAAAAAGAAAAGATTCATTGCTAGAGGAGAAAGGGCTCAGCGCTACAGACTGGAGACCATGTGGTGTGGAGGACAGTGGCTGTGGAGCTGTTGGCAGGGAGGCAACAAAAACTACTTTGCTGCTCACTGCAAATTGGAGATCTGACTTGGACTGGGACAATCCTATGCAGTTGAAGGCAGCATTGAAAACACCAGACACTATTTCCAGAGTGGCCCTCCAGAGACTGCAATGGCAAATGAGGTGCAGTAGCATTTGGCACCCCTTAGCACTAAGGAGGAGCAGCAGGTGGGGGCTCAAAGGGTTGGGGACTCAAATTTCAGCAGCAAAAGAGCCCCAGGGTCACTTCCCTGCCAACACCCTGTAGTATAATGAGGGAAGGGCAGCGTTGGACAGCAGACTTGGGGGAGGGGGTCACAATTCGGGTGACACCTAGAACCTGGCCCCACCTAGACTTGGTTCTGCCTGCTGCCAAAAGTCAGTCTTGGTCCTGGCTACAAAGCACTGGAAGCATCCCCCTGCTCTGCGACCAGTGGTGCAAGCACACAAGTAGCCATGGCCAGTGGCAGGACAAGGGCATCACCCTCCCCATTCTGTAACCAGCACTGATAAAGCCACTTACTATAAGAAAAATACAAGCAACAACACATAAAACAAATTAAAATTTAATAGAAAATGACAAGATGTACAACTGAAACACAACCCCAGACCCTCAGCCTACATAGGACAAATCCAGGAGACAATGAAATGAAAAAAATCAGAAGCCATCCAAATATTTTTCTGGAATGATAGAAGTGGAAGTAAAAAAAAAATGTATGAGATGTTAGAGGAAATCAAATGGAAAATACTCTCAGTGAAATAAAAAATGCAAATAAAAACTTAAAAGAAAATCCACAGTTCTGATGGATTCAGCCCTGAATATTACAAGACATCCAGAGGTCTAATGCCATTACTCCTCAAACTCTTTAATGAAATTGAAAGAGGAGCAATATTACCAAAGTCATTCCAAAAGCAAGTATTACCTTGATACCAAAACTAGAAAAGGATCCAACTGAGAGGGAGGGAGGGAGGGAGAGAGAGAGAGAGAGAGAGAGAGAGAGAGAGAGAGAGAGAGAGAACACTAATGGCCAATCTCCCTAATGAACATAGATGCAAAAATCCTCAATAAAATACTGCCAAACAGAATGCAGCAAATTATCAAGAAGAGTATACATCAAGGGGAAGTAGAATTTATTCCAGGGATGCAGGGATAGTTCAACATACACAAATCAATAAATGTAATACATTATATCAACAGAACCAAACATAAAAACCACATGATCATTTCAATAAATGCATAAAAAGCATTTGACAAAGTCCAAAATCCATTCATGATAAAAAAACCCCACAGAAAATTAGAATAGACAGTCTTTGTCTCAATCTGATAAAAAGTCATCTATGACAAAACAACACCAACATCATACTAAATAGTCAAAAACTAAATGCTTTCACTTTAAAATAAGAAAGAAGACAAGGATATCCACTATCAGACTCTTATTTACTTGTGGAAACATTAACCAGAGAAATTGGACAAGAGAAAGGAATAAAATAAAGAAAGAAAAGAAGTTAAATTATCATTATTTTTAGATGACATGATATTCTACATAGAAAATCCCAAAAACTCCACCAAAAATACTTCTAGATTTAATAAACCAATTCAGTCATATAACTGGATACAAAGTCAACACTCAAAAATAAATAGTTATACTGTACAAAAATAACAAACTCACTGAGAGACAAATTAGGGAAACAACACCTTTCATAGTAGCATCAAAGAAGATGAATTACTTAGGAATTAATCTAACAAAGGAAAGTAAAAGATCTCTATATTGAAAATTACAGTACTCTGAAAGGAGATTGAAGAAGATAGCAGAAAACAGGAAAATATCTCTTTTTCTTGGGTAGGAAGAACCAATATGGTGAAAATGGCCATACTCCTAAAATTGTTATACAGGTTTAAACCAATCCCAATCAAAATACCATTAGCATACCTCACATAACTAGAGGAAAATATTCCTAAAATTCATTTGAAACCAAAAACAATCTAGAATGGCAAAAAGAATTCTGGGCAACATAGGCAAAGCAGGAGGTATCACAATCCCTGACTTGAAAGTATACTGCAGACTTACTGTGATTTAAAAAAAAAAAAAGCATGGTACTGGCAAGAGAAAGACAGACAGACAGACAGACAGAGAGCTGAGGATCAATAGAACAGATTAGAAGATGCATAAACAATTCGAAACACACTCAGTCACCTTATCTTTTTTATTATTTTTTTAATTTGATTTTAAAGAGGATAAGACAGAATAAAACCAATCAAAACAAGCCAGTGTAGGAGGTACAGGACTTCAAAACATTATGAAATCAACAATAGTGAACTTCTTTATTGCATTAATTGTTTTGTTTTATTGTTTCTATTCTATTCTGTTCCGTTTGACTTTTACTATGTCTGAAGTTACCTGTAGCTATTTTGAAGACATCAAAAGGCATTATAGTAACCTATCATTGACAAAGAGGTCAAACATTTCACTGAAGGAAAGATAACCTTTTTATAAGTGATGATGGAAAAACTCACTCTCCACATGCCAAAGATTAAAACTAGATCCATTTCTATCACTATGCACTAGACTAAAAGCAAAATGGATAGAGAATCAAATTTTTTAAAAAAACATTAAATCTGTTGGAAGAAAGAATAGATAGGAATCTTGAAAACACAGGTGTAGGCAAAGACCATGAACAAAACCCCAACTGCATAGAAAAATACAAAGAATCAACAACTGGGAATTCATCTAATTAAAAAGCTTTCACACAGAAAAAGAAATCATCAATACAGTGGAAAATTTTTTTAGCCAGTTGTTCTTCAAAGTACTAATATCTAGAATATAAAAAGAACTTAAAAATATCAAATCCCTCACTCTAGTTTAACGACTTAATCCAAAAATGAGCATCAGAAATGAACAGACACTGGTCACATGAAGTAGTAAAAATGGCAAATAAATATACAGAAAAATGTTCAACATCATTGGTTATTTGAGAGATGCAATTTAACACAGCACTGAGATTCCATCTCATCTCAGAAAGAATGACTATTATTAAGAAATTTACCAATGACAAATGCTGGCAGGGCTATGAAAGGAATGTCTATTATTAAGAAATTAATCAATAATAAATGCTAGCAGGGTTGTGGGAAGAAAGAAATGCTTTTCCACTGTTAGTGGGAGCACAGACTTGTGCAACCACTGTCGAAATCAGTATGCAGATTCCTCAAACAACTAGAACTAGGGATCCCATCTCACTCTATGCCCTCCTTTCTAGCTTGCCAAAAGAATTAAATGCATCATACCACAGTAATGTATGTGTATCCATGTTTATAAAGGTACAGTTTATAATGGCTAAATCTTGGAAACAATGCAAATGCACATCAACAACAGAATGGATAAAAAAGTGTGTTGTTTTTATACAATGGAGACTTTTTATACTAATCAGACTTAAAGAACGATAAACTTGAGACATTTATAGCTAAATGAATGCACCTAGAGACCATACTCTTAAGTGAAATAAGTTGTACATGCTTGTGTACATATTTATCACATTGTCTTCCTAATGTGAGAAACTCAAAGTGTAGATGAGAACCAAAATGTATAATGATATTGTGAAATAGAATTTGTTAACAAGGAAAGAGTAACTATGGAGGGGGAGGGAAAGGAAAGATAGAGAAAGGAAAACATGAGAAAAGAAGAATAAAATGGAAACAAACCTTTATAAGTGAGGAGAGGATGAAGGGTTGAAGGAAGAGGAAGGGAATGGGAAAAAAGAGGAATCAAGATGATTTAGGTGCAGGTACAAATTCCATTTGATGAATGTGATCATTATGTATATCAATATTATAGCAGTAAAAATAATAAGAAAAAAGCTACAAAGACATCACTCTTGTGAAATCTAAGTCTGTCCACCTCCCAAGTTCAAAAACAAGCTGTGCATGCACTAGCATTATTATGGCTATAAGATACTAAGGCATTTCAATAAGGAAAAAAACAACAAAACACAAATGAGTATATGCAGTTTTCCAAGTAAAAAATAAGATCACAGCATTCAGATATAACACAGCCATGGCTGTAGACAAGAATTCACAAAAAAGTCACTAGACAATATATTCATTTAGTAAAATTTCAGAATATAACAATGTGTAAAATCCTTTTGTATCTTCTTTTACCATTAACAAACAATTTAAGCAACTTACACTTCTGGAAATAAAAGAGACCAGTATTACTCTTCTACATGGAACAATTTAAAATACAGACAAAAATGAAACAATGATTTTCCAGACAGAATAGTAACCCTGAAATGGGAGTGGAAAGAGCACCAAAATTTGTGACAGCTGTACTAATCAAGACCATATGACATTGATGAAAAGGTAAACAGAGATCGAGGTAGAAAAGAGACAAAAGAAATGAACCCAAAATGTTCATTAATATCAAAGTCCAAAGCTAGATGGGAAAAAATGATCTCTTAACCAAATAGTACTGAGCAAATTAGATACCCATAGTAGAAAAAATGAACCTTTTTACCACAACTCATATAAAAATCAATACAAAATTGATCAAATACTTGAATACATGGACACATATGGATGTATAATTATAAAATTTATATTTTAAAAAGTTCTCCTTTGTGACCTCAAGTTTGGCAAAGATTAAAAAGAATCCCATAACATGTATTGTAAAAAAGCAAAAAATTCTGAAGTTGAACTATCAAAACTAAACATTCCTACTCTTAAAACAACATGTTGCAAAAGTAAAAACAAAAGCTGCAGAGTGAGTGAAATTTTATGAAACTCATATCTGACTCATATTTAATGTATCACTGTGGTGTGATGCTTTAAATTCTTCTGCAAAAATACCCAGAAAGAGAATAGCTAGGTTGAATGGAACCTCTAATCTTAGTTTTTTGAGGAATCTTCACACTGATTTCCACAGTGGTTTTAACAACTTACACTTCCACCAACAGTGGAAAAGTGTTCCTTTTATTTTATTGTAATAAAATAACAATATTTAATGCATTACATGTTGTTTGTTACCTTTAAAGCTGTTGCTCAGGGAACAAGATGTGGGCATAAAAATTTCTCCAACTGATATTAGCACAAACCTTCCTTTTTAATGAACTAAGAGACACTAATACTATAACTGACTTGCATTTTTCTCCCTTTTCCTTATTGTCATTTCCCCTTTTTATCCATCCTACTTCCTTTTTTCTTTTGAACAACTTCTTATTTCACTGTATTTCTTGTACATTTTAGACCTTATTTACTCTTTCAGCTTTTCACACCAGAGTGACAATACAATGTTTACACATGTGAGTCTGATTTATTTCACTTATGAATATGGTATCAAGTTTCATCTATTTACTTATAAAAGTCTGAAGTTTATCCCCTTTATGGCTGAGTAGTACTCCAATATATAAAATTCACATCTTTTTTTTTAACCCATTTTTCAGTTGAACATTTGGGTTGTTTCCAAGATTTAGCTATTACTAATTGTGCTGCTATAAACATGAGTGCATATGTATCACTGTGGTGTGATGCTTTAAATTCTTCTGCAAAAATACCCAGAAAGAGAATAGCTAGGTTGAATGGAACCTCTAATCTTAGTTCTTTGAGGAATCTTCACACTGATTTCCACAGTGGTTTTAACAACTTACACTTCCACCAACAGTGGAAAAGTGTTCCTTTTTTTCCCACAGCCCTGCCAGCATTTGTAATTGGTAGATTTCTTGATGATAGCCATTCTTTCTGGGGGTGAGATGGAATCTCAGTGTTGTTTTAATTTACAACTCTCAAATGATCAGTAATGTTAACCTTTTTTTCATGTATTTCTTTGTCACTTGTATGTCTTTATCTGAGAAGTGTATATTTATCTCAGATGCCTATTTTTGGATTGGGTCTTTGAATTGGAGGGGTCTGATTTTTTTCAATTCTCTATATATTTTAGATGGAAGTCCTATGTCTGAGGTGCAATTGTATAAAATTTTTCCCCATTCTGTGTTTGGGGAGCAGCTGAAGCTGGAGACTGATTAAATGTACAAGGCTGACGCAAGCCATCCCCGAGAATGCAGAGCACCTGAGGCAAACCACTTGAGCAAAGTAATTCACTCCAAAGAGCATGAAGTGCCCAGGGTGAGCCAAGTGAAGTGGCACCAAGAATATGGAGTGTGAGAGGTGAGCAAGTTGTTAGGTAGAAGTATTTCACCTGACATCCACCTGCCAAATATATAAATAAATGCAGTGTAGTTTTTGGGTGGTTCTTGTCCCACCGAGGGAGAATTCCACCTGATCTCAGCTTTCTGTATTTTCACTCTTGCCCTCCTTTTTTTCACAATCTTCCCTGAGGAGTTTCTCAAGAGTTGCACTGAATGAAGCCCACTGGTGCCCAGAGACCCAGGGTAAAGAGAATCTCATCATAGAGCAGGTAAGAGGGCACCTTTAGTTGTGCATACAAAAGGGAGAGAGATATATTGATATCACTATTGGTTCCATCAATATCATCAATATTGATCCCAGAGGTGTATTAATATCATCAATATTGATCCCAATGATATCACCAATATTGATTCTATTATCAGATATAAAACATGTAGCAAACAGGTTCTCAAAAACTACAGAAGTGTGTAGAAATGGTTGCTGTATTGTTGATTCCCATATTTACATTTTGTTTGTGCATCTAGATCAGGAAGCATCTTGATGATCTTGTGCCCACTGAGATAACCACAGAGCATTTGGCTCAGAGCTCTATCTTAAAACTAAGCTTTGAGCAGAAAAAGGATAGTGGTCCCATGTTCCCTTTTACCTTGGGTTTAATAGAGCTCATAGGATAACAGGTTATGGCCCCAAATGATTGGAAAGAATGGCTAAAGCATGTTTAAATCTGGAGGATTATATATTGTGGAAGGGAAATTTTTTGAATTGTGCATGGACCAGACCATTCACAAGTTTGCTTACAATGCGGTGATTTAAAAAGACAGTGGAAGCTTGGACCTCAGTCCCTCTTCCAGATTCATCCTAATTCCTGAAATGGGACCCCAAGATATTCCTGCTGGAGTCTATGGAACTTTGCCCCAAGGAAGAATGGGATTCCTGTTAGGCTATAGCAGCCTCACTTTAAAAGCTCTTCAGGTTTTCCTGGTGTCATTAATCCTGATTATACAGGGGAGATCAAAGCTACAGTTCAAACTGTTCAATAACAGTGTTTGTGGCAGTTATGGTCCTCATAGCAATCCACATTGGCTAACTTCCCTGGTGTTATTGACTGTCATTATCCTCTAGCAAATTACTTCAATTTGCTTCCCTTTCAAAAATAAGCTCAGTATCCATAGTGGGAGGTATTTGTTCTCACAGATGGGTCCTCTTCATACAGGGGAGGTTATGTAATGCTCTTTCTTCTTGAATACAGGATATGGGTTTTTCTTCTATTCAATAGAATGAATTGCAATATGCTTAATACTCAGATAAAATTAAAATAGTAAGCTCAGTACTCTCATTATAATGTAATGTCATTAACCTTCTCTTCTGAATGTTCAACCACTGAGATTTGAGATCAAAACACAGAAAGATGGTCCAGGAAGATAGCCAATATTTTGGCCCTGGCTCTCCAAGGTCAATGATGACTCAAAACATGAGGGAAACTTTTCAGCAACATCAGCTCTGGTGAATTACACAAACTCCTGACCAAAGAGATTTTCAGACAAGAGAAAAAGGAAATCAAAGATGTATAGTATGCCTAAGGAGATTCACCAAGACAGAAAAGTCTCCCAAGCTTTCACAGAAAGTAACTTGGTCAAGCAGTGACCCTGATTCATCCAGACAGTTAAAACTGACAGAAGAACTAAGATGCACTATGCATGGTTCAAAGATAAACCCTGAGGAGACTACCTAAACTTAATAGATAGCAAAACATTAATTTTAATTAATACAGCTCTCACTTTAACTTGGTTTTGAACATCTAGCAGAAAGATGTAACCACAAGAAAGAAGGTCTTCTACAGAGTATACCAAACACAGATCCTCCAACTTCAACTGACCAACCGTCACTTGCAACTACAAAATGGAAAAGGGGGAGATGTAGGGAGAGGCTGGAGATTTACTACACTTGTGAAGTTACAGCAAGGTTAGCCCCAAGAGCACAGAGTGCCTGATGTGAGCCACATGAACAAGCTGTTTGAGCCTGAGGTGAGCCAGATGAACTGGCCTCAAGAACATGGAGTGTGAAAGGTGAGTTAGTTGCTAGGCAGAGGGGTTTTACCTGACATCAACCTGCTGCATGTATAAACACGCTACATTTGTTGGGCAGTTCTTTTCTCCACTAGGAGACAGAGACCCACCTGATCTCAGCTTTCTGCATTTTCAGTCTTGTCTCCATTTCTTCATGATCTTCCCCTTGGTAATTTCTCAAGAGTTGTACTGGATGCAGCATCTGTGGGTTGTCTTTTCACTCTGTTGGCGATTTCTTTTGCTGTGCATGCTGAAGATTAAAACTAGACCCATGTCTATCAGCATGCACTAAACTAAAGTAAAAAAGGAATTAAGATCTAAATATTAAAATAGAAATACTAAATCTATTGGAACAGAAAGTAGATTGAAATCTTAAAGACTTTTTCTTTTTGACAGGGTCTTACTATGGAGTTTAAACCTGAGCTTACTATGTAGCCCAGGCTGGCTGCAAACTCATAGTTATCCTCTTGTCTCAGTTGTCTAAGTGTGAGTGCTGAGATTTCGGGCATGTGCCACTTGCATGACAAAATACTTGTGCAATATAAAAATAACTTTTACAAGTCAGTGATAAGACAATAACAGGATTTATTAAATGGAAACTTTTTAAAAAGAAGAGAAATGTATGGCACATAAGCACATGAAAAAATAGTTAACTTTATTAGTCATAGAAAGATTTACTAAAACTACCATTAAGTACCACTACATGCCCACTAGACTGTCCATAAACTATCACACAAGCTCCCATGAAAAGCAAGTGGGTACCATACAATGGAGACTTCAAGGCAATAAGTATCTTTCAAAAGCTACTTCTTAACACAGTATTTAATTCATTAACAAGATGTAACAAATATACATTTATAAAGTCACATATCAGAAATGGACAGTACTAGCTACAAGAATGAAGTTAGTGTGCCTGGGTAAGGATGCGCATAACATACTCAGACCAACCTAGGGCTATCCAAGATGAAGCATAATGGGCTGCTGGATCTTCACCTGCAGTGTCACAGTTTCTGATACAACCATTTAGTGAGAGCATTCTGGAGAACAAGAAAAAATGGCAGAGCAGTGATTGCCAGCAACTCAAGTTCTCAAGGAATAAGCATTAGAGTCTGGAAAATAGTAGCTTTAAGAAGAAGCAAAGTGAGAAGTTACCCAGGAACAAGGAGAGCAGCTGGCCAGCTGCATCTGGGAGACAAAGTGAAACTAAAATCATTTCATTCATGGTGAACCACATTTGGACTGAAAGAATTAGTGCAGTTGAAACTCGGCAGTTGGAAACTGCAATGAAAATACAGGAAACTGCTTCAAGAGTGGCCTGTCACAGTCAAGAGTTGGTGAGTGACCTTGGTCCAGCACGTACCACCACAATTGCAGAAGGTAAGCTGACAGGGACACCATTGTACGGAAGTGCTCAGTGTTAAGACCTGGGTCCCAGATCAGCCCTTTGGCTCCAAACAATGCTCCACACTGTCAAGTTTCAGAGTGGATGAGGGAAGGAGAAAGCTGGTAGTTGGAGAGCAAGCTGGAAGGACTCCCTTTGAGGGGCTGGGGCTAAAAGTGTAGAAACGGCTACTGTGGTTGGGTACTCAGGTTCATCATGGTTTATGCATGATTGGAAGGTCATTGTGGTCCCCATTCCCATTTTATGTGGATATCTGCATCTGGCATTGTTCTGGCTTGTACTGCCACCTTAGCCTTCCAGCCCAGAGACATGTATGCTTGACCTCTGCTCCCTAGTGCTAGGTAGTAGAAAAGAACCACAAGCCCAAAACAATAGAAAACTACCTTTCTTTGTTTTTTTTTCTTTCATTCTTGCTGTTTTCCTCCTTCTGTCATTTTCTTCCATTTTTATTAGATTATTTTACTCTTTTTTTCTTTTGTAAGTATATGCTTGTATGCCATGGATCTGTGTGTGTGTGTGTTTCTCTTCCTCTTGCCTTTTTCTTCCAATCTAGTTTATAGTAGGAAAAGAAATTCTCATTTGTCCCTTTTTATTCCTTCTGCTTTCTTCTATATCTTTTTTACTGACTTTTCTCCTGTTTATTATCCTTTATTTTTCTTTTCTCTCTTCTCCCTTTTTCATTGGTTCCCTTTAACTTTTTCTCTAATGTTTACGTTACTCGTATAATCTCTTCACATTCCCCTTTCTCAGCACTGATTTGTACCCAATTTTACCTGTTATTCCTACCTAAATATATAACATGCTCCTTCCACCATTAGGATCCTCTACCACCCTCCTCTTTCCTCCTTCCCATACTACATAGTGGAGAACCTTCTTAAAAAAAAGAGGCAAAAACTTTTTTTTTTTTAACCACATTCTGTTATTCCCCAGTCCCCAGCCCCTGGGCTTAGTTAACTGATTTTATAAACTTATTATTGAGTGCTTTTTTTTAACATTAGAGGAAACATATCTATCAAATTTAAAGCATATTGCTTGTGAGTCAATATTTGGGCTGTTATGATACTTACACTATAAGAGTGAATTTCTGCTCCAGGTTTAAAGGAGATCCAAACTTGGGTCTATAGATAGATAGATAGATAGATAGATAGATAGATAGATAGAGATAGATGTCGATCTTTTTCCCCTCATTTGGTGGGAGATACTGAAAAATGAAGTCTAAAAGAGTGAAGGGAATTGTGAATTATATGGAGACTTTTAGTAAGCTATTGCCTACCCATCAATAACTTCCAATTTGGTATGGAAGTTCTGCTAATAGGGAAGACAATAGACTAGGTAAGATATTGAAGAGCCAAAGTCTCAGGGTAGAGGGGAACAAGGATTAATATTAGAGAAGATAGAAGTGATTATCATGGAGTTAAGTACGAGAAATTAAAAAGTTGGGAGGAATAGTTTGTATGTTTGGAAAAAGAATAAAGAAATATAGTCACAGTATTGCTATGGGGATTTGAGGTGAAGGAACTCGATAAAGAGCTGAGATGAGGGAGACAGCCTAGACACCTATTAACTCAGAGGCAATGAAAGAGCAAACACACAAAAGCAGAAACCTAATAAACAAAACAAAAAAATAGAAGAATATAACATAACCCCACATTAGTAAATAAACCAACCAACAAACAAAACTCAAGTCTAAAAGATGTGCTATGGGAACACAGATTAAATATTCTATAAGACAGTGCACCTCAATAACTCCCTCTGATCCTTCTACTGCAATAATGAAATTAACTCAGGCTCAGGACTTCTTATTACCAGGCTGAGGGCATGCTTAGAGTGTCTGATCCAGTCCAAATTCTTGGATTAGGAACTCTTGCTGTCCTCTCCCTGGGTGTGATGGAGTTGGCAGATGTGTTCACTGGCACAATACTTTCACTAGCACAACATTTTCCACTAAGTCAGGAGAATGCCTATGAAATCAAACTAGTTACAGTGGTATCTATCAGGTCAAATTGAGAAATAACATATGACTATATAGATATAGATGATATAGATAAAGATGTAGATATAGACATAGATATATATTGCAGAAGACACAAGACGTCATTCAACACTCCCAAGGCAGAGAAAAGGGTGACAAGGGGAGACAAAAGAAAATCTCACATAGCTGAACTTTATAAAAAATTTATAGATGGGATGAGAAAACACAATTCAAAGAGGAAATGAACCAAAAGTTCACAAGAATTTCAATATACCTGCAGTGAACACAGAGAAAAAGAGTAAAATACTGAATGAGCTAGAAAAAAACAGATCAAAACTTGAGTGACAGATTCAACAAGGATATAGAATCCTCAAAAAGATATCAGACAGAAATACATGAAATAGAAAACTGTATAAAGTTAATAAAGTACAGAAATGACCAATATGAAGACAGAGTATTTGAAATTGAAGCAAAGACAATGAATTATGATGAAATATTCAAAGAAGCTATAAAGAAAATAAGAGAAAAAGAGATTATACAGCAGCTACAAGATGACAATAAGAAAAACTAGTTTTTGAGAAAATATTTAATAAATTTTTTTTACAGAAATAACAAAACCACTAACACAGTAAAAACAGAAAAAATGGAAATTCTGAGAAAGGTTAGTGGATAAATGGCAACAAAAAAATGTCAGGAAAAGAAAAACAAAGGATTCACCAACAGATAAACAAAGCAAGTAAGTAATTGACAATCCAAGTAATATCTGTCAATATTAATGGCCTTGACTTTCTGATGAAAAGACTTCAATTAACAAGCTGGATCAAAAAACATAAACCAACAGTTTACTGCATACAAGAAACTCATTTAATCCCTAAAGATATTCATAGACTAAATTAAAGGATAGAAAACACTATTTCATGTAGCAGGACTCCAAAAACAGTCAAGGGTAGCTATTCTAATATTAGATATGATAAACTTAAAGCTAAAACTAGTTAGAAGAGACAAAGAAAGTCACTACATATCAGATAAGGGGACCATCCAACAAAAAGAGGTAAAGTTGATAAATACATATATGCAAAGAATACTGAAGCACCTGTCTCTATGAAACA
Organism: Hydrochoerus hydrochaeris; assembly: GCA_004027455.1. Classification (NCBI taxonomy): domain Eukaryota; kingdom Metazoa; phylum Chordata; class Mammalia; order Rodentia; family Hydrochaeridae; genus Hydrochoerus; species Hydrochoerus hydrochaeris. Next base: position 47,761 of record PVLA01009318.1, on the reverse strand, counting down.
AATTTCTAAAATTAAAAGATAAAATAACACTATTAAGGGATTTTTAACACCCCACTTTTGCAAAAAGTTAGATCAGCAAAACAAATAATCAACAAAGAAATATCAGAGCTCCTTGAATATATGGATTTAATAGATACTTATAGAGTACCTTACTCCTTCTACAACAGAATATATATTTTTAAGAAGCACATAGTACTTTTTAAAAAAGAGTTCACATACTAGTCCACAAAATCTGCTTAAATAAATGTAAAAGAATTAAAATAACCCCATGCATACTATCAGACTACTGTGCAATGAAAATAGAAATTGACAACAGAAGAAATTTTGGAAAAGGCAACACTCCTGGAAAATTAACAACATAATTCTAAACAACCAATGTTTAGAATAAAGCAAGAAAATTAAAATACAAAATAAAGCAAGAAAATTAAAAATTTTATGAAAGTTAATGGCAATGACAATGTCACTCATTGAAACTTTCAGGACACTGCGAAAGCAGTTCTAACAGGAAAATTTATTATAATCAATGCTAACATTGGGAAAAGAGAACATGCCCAAATAAATAATGTTATGAGAAATCTTAAAATACTTGAGAAACAACCACAAACCAGCAGCAAAACAAAATTAAGGAGGGAAATTATAAAGATTAAAGTGAAAATCAATGAAATTGAAACCTTAAAAAAGGACCAAAAAATAAAATAATTGAAGAGTTTTTTCCTTGAAAGAATAAATAAAACATATAAACCCTTAGCCAGACATATCAAGAGAAAAAGTAAAGACACGCAATTAGAAATGAAAAAGATGAAATAACAACAGACACTGTCAAAATCCAGAAGATAGTAACTACTTTGAAAAATTGTATTCCAACAAATTGGTAAGTTTTGTAGAAATGGACAGATTCCTATACTCATGCCGATTATTAAAGAAGACATAAATATGGTTAACAATCCAGTAAGAAGCAATAAATTTGACACAGTAATAAATAATCTATCAAATAAAAAAAATCTCAGGACCACATGGATTCAGTGCTAAATTCTACAAACCTTAAGAATGTTATATTCCCAATACTCCTCAAGCTCTTCAAAGTAATTAAAAGGGATACTGTGGGTAATTCATGTGATAGTCTATCAGTGGAGCTCCTTATATCAGCACAATTTTTAAAAAGTCATGATTTTCTTAATAGTTTAAGGGGTAAAAAATGAATCTGTGATTTTAAAAAACTTTTGCAAAAGTAGAAAAGAAAATGAGTTATGTCATCCAGAAAATAAAGATAAATATCTTCAGAACATATATTTAATAACAAAATATTTAATAGTTTTTCCACTGTGGTTAGAAAGAGACAATAATATCTACTATTGATATGGGACACACCAAGGGACTTGCTCTAGTAATAATGGAAATTAAAATTGCAGCAGTAAGACAAATTTTCAAGTGAAAGCTTAATGCAGAAGGAAGAAAAATGGGACAGGGGCTTCAGTGTGAGCAGTGGAAGGACACACCTGCCAGATAGAGGTCAGCCTGGCCAAGAATGGGACTAGTTTTTAGGGCAGCACTGGAATTGACTGGGCAGGTAACTTTCCACTAGGTCATGAGTATGGCTAATCCTAAGACTTCTTTCTCATGTTTTGAGGTGAGATCTGCTCTAAGAGAATGAGATAAATCATCAGCTATTGTCATCATTGGTCACTTCCAGTGCACTCCTGCTGTTATGCCATATCTGGCTCTTCATGACAAAGGGAAAGTGTATTCCATACATCATTAGCAAAGAAGGATACCAGAAAAGACTATATTTTACTATATATATTTACTATATTTTATTTTATATTTATCAGTGGGGAACAGATCAAAGATTAGGGCCCCAAAGTCCCCCCAATCTCTTATCTCATAAAGTCCTATTTCACTACTGACATTTTTATCAAATATTGTATTGTAGGTTTCAGGCAGACAATATGAGGGGGGGAGGCTGAGGGAGAAGGGGAAGCAAAAAGGGAAAGGGAAAGGGGAGAGAGAAGTATGGGAAAGGTATCATTAAATACAAAAAACATAACTATACCTAAATACCTGAAAAAATCTACAGAGAAATTATGAAAATTTATAAATTTAGGATTTCTGGCTACATGCCTTTTCACACAGCAGCAGCAATGTACATAAAAATAGGTTTTTAAATTTTCACTTTTATTCATATAAAAAGCCAAAATATGTTAACAGTGACCAAGGTAAACATCTAATATTGAGCTCCTCCCCCCGTATTTGTGGGACCAGAAAACCAGTCTGGGAAGAATCCAGGTAACTGGTTCCTCTCCCTTATATCACAAGACCAGGTAGCTAGGCCAGGAAGAATGTAGGTTACCAGTTCCCCTCACCTACACTGGGGGACCCAGCAGGTGATCCAGCAGGAAGAATCCAGCAGGAAGGATTGGTTCCTCTCCCCTACATTGGTGGTACCATGTAGCAGGGGTATATTGACCATATAGAAAGACCCAACTAGGCTGCATAAAATGGACAGGTGGGGCTAGCAAGGAGGGAGAGTCTGAAGCAACATTAACAATACAAGTCAACAGGTGGTAAGCTAGGTGAACCAGCATAGTGCTTGGGGACAAAGACACACATAATAGAAACAGGGGAGGAGGACCACAACTTTTCTTTTCTCTTTTTTTAATTTTATTTTTATCTTTATTTCTATTTTTCTTTTCCTTTTTTCTTTCATTCATCATTATCTTTTTTCTTACTGTCTCTTTTCTAAATCACTGGAAAGAACTCTAGCCACAGAAAACTAATCCTACTCCCGAAAGTCAGATACCAAGTTTCAAATAATCCTTTGCTTACTCCTTCATTATTTCTTTTCTGCCCTCTTCTATAGTTTCCCAAAGCCTGTGTGATCATCCTTTGTCCTCCAGCCTTGCTGCTACTTCCTTTTCAGTTAACATTGTTTTATCCACTGTTTTTCTTAAATTCTTCCACCACAGGGTAAACTCTCTACCATGGGGAAACACTTTCTTTACAAACTCCTAATTTACAATCAATTCTTTTATATAACTATAGATTTTGTTCCTATGTTTCAAGGTACAAAATTAATAGTTACCACAGTCTATCAGTTTCTAAACTGTGCTTGATGCTATTGTTATTCCTAGTTATACTACTTTAGCTAGTCTGTCATATCTGTTGCAATCAGTTGTTCTCCCTTCTGTAACAATACTGGGAAGCTCTGGAGTAATAACCTCACCACACCCCAGCACCAAGGGACTGGGAATGAAGCCAAACAGATACCAACACCTCATTTGTAATTAATTGGGAAGACAGAATCTGGAGATAGAAAAAAACCAAGAACTTCCTACACATGGAAGACATGCCTGAAGAACAGACTTTTCCTAGAAAGGCCTTGTTACTAGCAATAGAGCTACCTACTAAAAAAAACTTATAAGAATCAACATGGAAAAGAAAACAAAATTTTTTTAAATAGAAAATAACAAGATACTGAAGCAAAATGCAATCTCAGCCCTCCAACCCACCCAGATCAAGTCTAGGAGACATCAAGATAGAGGAAAACTAAAGACATACACCTGAAATTTCTGAAATGATAGCAACTAAAGTAAAGGAACAAATCCATGAAGCTATAAAGGAAATCATATCAGAAATAATCTCTCAGGTAAAAAAAATAATGACAACCAAAATGAGAGAATTGTTCAGCAAATCTAGAGTAGACATAGATAAAATAAAATTAGAGGAGCATAGAAAAATTATAGAAACTGAATGAGCCATATAGGAAAATGCATGAAACAAAATTCAAGCAGATATTCAGGAAATTAAAAATTCCATTGAAAACTGGCAAAACCACTTGATCAAAACTGAAGACAAACTTTCAGACCTTGAAGACTGAATTGCAGCTAGTGATCACAAAAGCAAAGATCTCTTTAAAATAACAGAGATCAGGAAATAATTACAGCTGCAATTGATGCAAAGAAAAACAATGTAAGATTGATAGGTGTAAATGAAAAAATCAAGAGTCAACACAAATGACATAAAAAGGCCATTGGCAGAAAAACAGAATCTGATATCAGATAAATGAGGCATACAGAACTCCATTAGACATGACCAAAATAAATCTACACACATATATAATAATAAAGATACTAGAAATTCAGCACAAGAACAGAATATTAAAACTTGTTAAAGAAAAGAAACAGATCACATATAAAGGAAAACCCATCAGAATCTCAACACAAACCCTCAAGTCATGAAGAGATTAGCATGAAGTATTTCAAGTCCTGAAAGAAAACCACTTCCAACCCAGGCTGTTGTACCCTGCAAAACTATCTTTCAAACTTAGTAAGGAAAACATATACTTCCATGACAAAGAACAACTGAAGAAATTCATGTCCACCAAAGAGTACCAAAGATATTCTAGACACAGACAAAAATGACCACAATTCCAAGAACAACAACAGAACAAAAACCCAAATAGGGCAAGCAATTAAACAGAGGAGAAAATCAGGAAACCAAAAACAGGTAAATAACATGACAAAAATAAGCTAATCTGTATCAGTTATAACCACTGACATAAATGGCCTCAATTCATCAATCAAAAAACAAAACAAAAACATGACATACTGAATCAAGAAACAAGATATAACACCATGCTATATATAAGAATCACATTTAACTCAAAAAAGAAATTCATAGACTTAAAGTCAAAGGATGGGAAACAATATTCCATGCAACAGGAACCCAGGAAAAATAAGAGGTAGCTACTCTATTTGCAGAAAATGTGAACTTCAAACCAAGAGTGATCAAAAGAGATACAGAAGGTTGCTACATACTTGTTAGGGGGAAAATTCAATAGGAAGAGATAACAATCATAAATATTTATGTACCAGATATGGGAGCACCCAAAAATATAAGACAAACATTAATAGACTTGAAAAAAATCAAATAACCAATTACACAATTGTGTTGGGTGACTTTAATAACCATTATCATAAAGCGATAAAACAACTAGACAAAAAATCAACAAAGAAATATCAGAACTGAACCAAGATTGAGAACACAAGAACTTAATTTAGATGTTCATAGAGTGTTCTATCCAGAAACATCAAAATGCATTCTTCTCAGCTTCATATAGAATGTTCTCTAAAACAGACCATATACTAGCCAATAGAACAGGCCTAAGTAAATCAAAAGGAATTGAAATTATCCCATGAATATTATCTGACAATAGTGCAATGCAATTGGAAATTAATGGCAAAATAAACTGCAAAAACTCCATGAACACATGCAAATTAAATAACACCCTGCTGAACAGCCAATGGGTCATAGATGAAATTAAAGAAATTAAAGTATATCAACAATTAAACAAAAATGATATACAATATGCTAGAATCTGTGAGATGTAATAAAACTGGTCTTGAGAGATAAATTTATATTCTCATATCAGGAAAACATAATAAGCACCAAAAAAAAAATACTTAATGTTGCACCTCAAGCTTTTAGAAAAAGCAAAGCAAGTCAAGCCCAAAGCTGATACGAGGGAAGAAATTATAAGCATCAGAACAGAAATTAATTCAATGGAGACTAACAAAACAATACAAAGAATTACTGCATTGAAAAGTTGATTCTTTGAATTAATAAAATAGATAAACTCCTAGCCAACCTTATCAAAAAAGGAAAGGAAAAACTCAAGTTCCTGTAATGAGGAATGAAAAGGTCAAAAATTACAACAGGTCTTTTGGAAATTCAGAAGATTATCAATACCTACTTTGAAAATCTTTTTGTGTAAGATAGAAAACATGGAAGAAATGGACAGATTCCTAGATATGTATGAATTACTAAAGCTGAATCAAGAAGATATAAAAATATGAATAACTTAATATTAGTTATCAGAAGCAGAAAATGTAATTAAAAACTTACCAAAAAAGAAAAGTCCAGATCCTGATTAATTTACAGTTGATTTCCACAAAAAATTTAGAGACAATTTAATGCCAATACTCCTGAAACTATTTAGTGAAATTGAAAAGGAATCAATACTCCCTAACTCATTCCTGGAGGCAAGAATTATTCTGATACCAAAACCAGAGAAAGATCCCATCCAAAAGTGAGAACTATTGGCCAATCTCTTATGAACATTGATGCAAAAATCCTCAATAAAATCATTAAGATTATACACCATTTTTTCCTGGGATTCATCCCAGAAATACAGGGATGATTCAGCAATGCAAATCAATAAATGTAATACATAATATCAACAGAGCCAAAGACAAGAATCACATGATCATCTCAATAGATGCAGAAGAATATTTTGATAAATTCCAACACTCATTCATAAAAAAAGACATACAGAAAATCAGAATAGATGGTCTCTACCTCAGTCTGATAAAGCCATCTGTGACAAACCAACAGCCAACATCAAACTAAATGGACAAAAACTGAAAGCTTTGACTCTAAAATCAGGAACAGGATAAGGATGTCCATTATCACCATTCCTATTCAATATAGTTCTGAAAACATTAGTGAGAGCAATTAGACAAGAGAGAGAAATAAAAGGAATAGGGATAGGAAAGGGAGAAGCTAAATTATCATTATTTACTGATGACATGATACTCTATATAGAAGACCCCCAAAATTGCACCAAAAGACTTCTAGATTTAATCAAATTTCATAGTATAGTTGGATGCAAAGTCAACACTCAAAAATCAATAGCATTCCTGTACACAAACTACAAACTCACTGAGAGAGAAATTAGAGAAACCACACCCCTTGCAATAGCATCCTAAAAATGAAATACTTAGAAATCAATCTAGCAAAGGAAATAAAATATTTCTATATTGAAAATACAGTACTCCGAACAAGTCTGATTGAAGAGGATATCATAAAATGGAAATCTAGCCCTTGTTCATGGATGGGAAAAACCAACATAGTGAAAATGGCCATTCTCCCAAGTTGTTATACAGTTTTAATGTAGTTTCAATCAAAATACCATTACAATATCTTACAGACCTAGATAAAGTATTCTAAAATTCATTTGAAAACAGGAGAGACCTGGAAGAGCAAGGCAATCCTAGGCAACAAAGGCAAGGCAGGAGGCTTCACAACCCCTGACTTAGGGCTGGTGGTTTAGCTCAGTGGCACAAACACCTGCCTAGAAAGTGTGAGATCATGAGTTTGATCTGTGGTGCTGAACAAACCAAAATAAACCAAAAATTCTTGACACAAATTATGCTACAGATCTACTGTGATATAATGAGCATGCTGATGGCAAAAAAATAAATAAATAAATAGACCTAAGGTTCACTGGAACAGTTTAGAAGATGCAGACCTAACTACAAAGACACTTGGTCACCTTATTTTGACAAAGGGGCCAAACATGTTCACTGAAAGAAAGATACAGCCATTTAATATATGGTACTGGAAAAACTGGCTATCTACATGCTGAAAACTAAAACTTGACCCATGTCTATCACCATGCACTAAACTAAAGTCAAAATGGATCAAAGCTTTAATATTAAAACATAGTCTTCTGGAAGAAAAAGTAGATAGAAATCTCCAAGACATATGGGTAGGCAGAGAGTTTATGGACTAAACCCAAAGTGCACAGGAAATACTTCAAAGAATTAACAACTGGGACCTAATTTTATTAAAAAGCTTTTGCACATCAAAAGAAATCACCAACAGAGTGAAAACACAAACTGCAGAGTGGGAAAAAATTTTAGCTTATTATCCCTCAGACAAAAGATTTCTATCTAGAACATATAAAGAACTGAAAAAAATCAAACTCCTCAAATTCAAAGACTCAATCCAAAAATGGGCATCTGAGATGAATACACACTTCTCAGATGAAGAAATATGAATGTAAAATAAATATCTGAAAAAATGTTCAGAATTAAAATGGTTATTTGAGTGATGCAAATTAAAACAGCATTGAGATTCCATTTCACCCAGAAAGAATGACTCTCATCAAGAAATCAACCAATACTAGAGGCACTGTGGGGAAAAGGAACCCTTCTCCACTGTTGGTAAGAATGCAGACTGGTGCAACCATTGTGGAAATCGGTGAGAAGGTTTCTCAGAAATACTAGGATTAAAGATCCCATTCTGCCAGCTATTCTACTTCTGTGTATCTTCCCAGAAGAATTAAAAACATCATACCACATGTGCACCCATGTTTATAGTAACACAATTTGTAATAGCTAAATAAATCTTGGAAACAACCCAAATGTTCATCAACCAAGTGAATGAAAAAGAGGTCATCTTTTCATATAATGGAGTACTACTGAGCTGTAAAGAATAGTAAACTTGAGACTTTTATAGGTAAGTGGTTGCAATTTAAGATTATACTCATAAGTGAAATAAATCAGACTCACATGTGTAAATATCATATGGCCTCTCAAGTGTGAGAAACTGAAAGGGTCTAGAGTGTACAACAGGTCTAGAATGTACAATAGATATTGTAAAATGGGAAAAAATGTTTAAAAGGAAAAAGGAACTAGCATGGGGTAGAGTAGAAAGGAAGGAAAGGAAAAGGAAGGAAAATGAAAGCTGGTTATACTATTAGTGTCAGTGCATTAAAAAGGAAGGTTTCTGCTAATATCAATTGGAGAATTTTTAATGTATTTATTTGTACTCTGAGAAACTCTTTTGAAGATGACAATATGTAATGTATTAACTATTGTTATTCTTCTATTATTTTGTTATGAAATTCTGTTGGTGAAATTCTACCTTTATTCCATAAAATTAAAATAAATTTTTAAAACAAGATTTAACATTGGATAATAGATTGGAAGGGCAGAGATGGAAGACTCACCCTACTGGACGTGTAAACCCACAATAGTAATAATGACCATATTTTCCTGGAGCAAAAACTAACAAGTTGTACAAAACAGAGCCTGAAAGTGAACTACACATAGAAGAATCCTCAACTTGTGACAAAGATATGATGCAGGGCAGTGGGGAAAATAAGGGTATTCTGCATTCAATATTTTTTCTGATGAAGAGGAAAAAGAATCCTGATTCTTATTTCACATTACACTCAAAAATCAATCCTCACAACATTTTGAATCTAAATGTGAAAGGTAAGGCAATAATGCTTCCAGAAAATAACATGAAAATATCTTTATAAGAGAACACATCTCATAATTCAGAATGGATAACTACATAAAGACTTCTATGCCTTGAAAGATACTATGAAGATCCAAAAGAGCCAAAACATAGAGGAAGAAAAATTGTTTGCAACATTTAAAACCAAATAAGGCAGAACACAGAGGGCATTGTTTCAAAACAATCAGGAGAAAACTTATACACATACAGTGAGCAAAGCACCTAACAGACACATCAGGAAGAGTATCCTTAAATAGCTAATAAACACAAGAAAGGCTGTTTAACTGGAAGGTTTCTGTGCAAAATGAAAATATGGAATCTCCTTGTTCAAAAGCAAGGGAGAAAGTGCTTTTAAGAAGCATATAAATCTACTCCCTTTCTTCACTATTTCTTTTGACATACCATGTGATTTTTTTTTAATTTTATTTTTAAAGAGGGTAAAATTAAACATAACAAAACAGAACAAAACAAATCATAAGAAAACAATGTAAGAGACAGATTTCAAAGCAGGACAACCAGAGCTCTTCACTGACTATCATATTGTCTCTTGTTTTCTTCCAAATAGTTGTCCTTATCTTCACATACAATGAATTCATACAAAACAAAACAGTACAGAACTGATCAGAACAGGATGATGAAGGCATTTTAGGTTTTCAAGACTAGACAATAGGGAAGTCAACAATGACTGCCATATGTCTCTCATTCTCTTCAAAATAGATGTTCATACCTTTATTCACATTGAAATTAAACAAAACAAAACTCTGAACAAAGCACAATAGTATTGCTGGATTTCACATCATGATGCTATGGAACAGAATCAGCACTGGGTACCTTAGTGTCTTTTTCTTCAAAGTAGCTGCTCATTTCATTGTGCATTATATAATTGATTCTCATAAATTTTTAGAAGTTCTATGCATGCATGAGCCTCTACATGTATAACTATCCTTTCTGTATTAGAGGGAAAAACAAAATAAAACAAGACAAAACAAAACAAATTCCTAGAAAAACACAAAATGAAAAAGACATATAAACAACAGTAGCAAAGAACCCAGAACACTGACAATATAGGCCTTCAAAACAAGGTGATATGAGCATAACTAGGGTTGTTATTTTACATAATGATCTTCAAGAGTTCCTCAGATCACTGTACAATAATATGCACAATTGTTCCAATCCTATGAATGTTAACTATTTTGTTCCAAGAACTTATAGTTTATAGTACAATCATCTTAGCTATCCTAAGTGTGTTTATATAATTTTAGACATTGTTCTTTTCCCTTCCTTTTTCTTTTTCCTCATTTTCCCTGAGATATTATTTTCCCCTTTCATCAGATTCTTATCCTTTCACTGTAATTATTCAGTTTTTGTATCTTATGTACTCTTACCATTTCTTACACTAGGAAGACTATACAGTATTTATATATGTGAGTTTGATTTATTTCACTTACGAGTATGACCTCAAGGTGCATCCATTTACTTATAAATATCTCAATGTGATCATTCTTTATAGCAGAGTAGTACTTCATTGTATAAAAATACCATAACTTTTTAATCCATTCCTCAGTGGATGGACATTTAGGTTGTTTCCAAGATCTGACTATTACAAATTATGCTACTATAAACACGGGTGCACATATATCACTGTGGTATGATGTTTTCAGTTCTTCTGGGAATATGCCTATAAGTGGAATAGCTGGGTCAAATGGGACTTCCAATCCCAGCTTTTTGAGGAATCTCCAGACTGACCTCCACAGTGGTTGCACCAGTCTACACTCTCATCAAAAGTGCAGAAGAGTTCCTTTTTCCCCACAGCCTCTCCAGTATTTGTTGGTGGTAGTTTTCTTTATCCTGGCCATTCTTTCTGGAACAAGATGTAACTTCAGTGTTGTTTTCACTTGCATTTCTCTAATGACAAATGATGTTGAACATTTTTCTATGTATATATTTGCCATTTGTATTTCTTCATCTAATAACTGTGTATTTATCTCAGATGCCCATTTTTGGAATGAGTCTTTGAATTTTGGGGATCTGATTTTTTAAAATTCTTTATATGTCCTTTGGACAGAAGTCCTTTGTCTGAGGGACTGTTCACTAAGATTTTTTCCCAACTTGTGGGTTTTCTTTTCACTATGCTGTAGGTTTCCTTCGACATGCAAAAACTCTTTAATAGGATGCAATCCCAGTTGTTGATTCTGTGAAGTATTTTGCATGTGGTTTGATTCTTGTTCATGAATTCTCTACCTACCCTATGTCTTCAGGATTTCTACCTACTTTGTCTTCTAACAAATTTAGTGTTTCTGTTTTAATATTTAGATCTTTCATGTATTTAAACTTTAGTTTAGTACATGGTGATAGGCATGGGTCTAGTTTTAGTTTTTGGCAATGAAGAGCCAATTTTTCCAGCACCATTTATTGAAGAGACTATCTTTCTTCCAGTGGATGTGTTTGGCCCCTTTATCAAAGATAAGGTGGCTGAGTGTGTTTGTACTTGTAGTTGTAACTTCTAATGTATTCCATTGATCTTCAGATCTGTTTTTATTCCAGTACTATGCTGATTTTATTACAGTAGCTTTGTGATATAACTTCAAGTCAGGGATTGTGATGCTTCCTGCCTTGCCTTTGTTGCTTAGAATTGCCTTTGCCATTCTAGGTCTCTTCTGGTTCCTGATGGATTTTAGGAATGATTTTTCTAGATCTGTGAGGTATGCTAGTGGCATTTTGATTGGAATTGCATTAAATTTGTATAACAATTTTGGGAGAATGGCCAATTACACAATCTTTGTTCTTCCTATCCATGAACAAGGGAAGGGATGCCTTTCCATTTTCTGAGGTCCTCTTTGATTTCTTTTTTCAGGACATTATAATTTTCCCTGAATATATCTATAGCTTCTTTTGTTGGATTAATTACTAAGTATTTCATTTTGTTGGATGCTATTGTAAAGCTTCTATTATTTCTCTCTCAGTGATTTTGTTGTTAGTGTATAAGAATGCTATTGATTTTTGAGTGTTGACTTTGTATCCAGCTACATTACTGAGTTTATTTATTATATCTAAGAGTCTTTCAATAGAGTTTTTGTGGTCTTCTATGTAGAGTATCATGTCATCTGCAAATAATGATAATTTAACTTCCTCTTTTCCTACCCTTACTCCTTTTATGTCTCTCTCTTGTCTAATTGCTCTGGCTAATATTTCCAGTACTATGTTGAATAGCAGCAGTGATAAGGGACATCCTTGTCTTGTGCCTGATTTTAAGCAAAAGGCTTTCAATTTTTGGCCATTTAATATGATGCTTGCTGTTGGTTTGTCATAGATGGCCTTTATCATATTGAGGTAAAGACCATCTATTCCAATTCTCTATAGGGTTCTTATCGTGAATAAGTGTTGGATCTTATCAAAAGCTTTTTCTGCATCTATAGAAATGATCATGTGATTCCTACTTTTGGCTCTATTGATATGGTGGGTTACATTTATTGCTTTATGTATGTTGAACCATTCCTGCATGCCTGGGATGAATCCCACTTGGTCATGGTGTATAATCTTCTTGATGATTTGCTGCATCCTGTTTGTCTATATTTTACTGAGAATTTTTGCATCTATGTTCATTAAGATTGGCCTGTAGTTCTCCTTTTTAGTTGGGTCTTTCTCAGGTTTTGGTACTAGAGTAATATTTGCTTACAGAAATGACTTAGGAAGAATTGCTTCCATTTCAGTTTCATTGAAGAGTTTGAGGGGTGTTGGCAGTAAATCTGTATTTCTTCTAGAATTTTGCAGTGAATCTGTCTGGACCTGGGCTTTTCTTTGCTGGTAAGGACTTAATTACATTTTCAATTTCATTAATAGAAATTGGGTTATTTAGAAGTTTTACATCTTCTTGATCCAGCTTTGGTGGTTCATATGTTCCTAGGAATTTGTTCATTTCTTCTGTGTTATCGAACCTATGAGAGTAGAGGTTTTCAAGATAGGTGTTGATGAACTTCTGTATTTCCACAGAGTCTGTAGTGATTTCACCTTTTTCATTCCATATTGCATGAATTTGAGTCTTTTCTTTCCTTTTTTTAATAAGGTTGGCTAGGGGCTTATCAATTTTATTTATTCTTTCAAAGAACCAACTCATTGATTCTTTGTATTGTCTTAGTCTCTATGCTCTAATCTTTATATTTTCCTCCCTTCATTTGGCTTTGGGCTTGGCTTGCTCTTCTTTTTTTAGATGTTTGAGGTGTAGTATCAGGTTGTTTATTTGTGTTCATTCTGTTTTCCTAATGTGGGAACTCAGTGCAATAAATTTTCCTCTAAGGATCACTTTCATTGCATCCCACAGGTTCTGGTAAGTTGTATTTGTATTTTTGTTTGCTTGTAGATATTTTTTAATTTCTTCTTTAATTTTCTCTGTGACCAATTGATTGCTTAAGAGTGTATTATTCAATTTCCATATGTTTGTGCAGTTTTTGCAGTTTCTTTTATCATTAATTTCTAGTTTCATGGCTCTGTGATCTGATAACATGCATGAGATAATTTCAGTTCTTTTGCATTTACTTAAATATGTTCTGTGGGCTAGTATATGGTCTATTTCAGAGAATGTCCCTTGTACTGCTGAGAAGAATGTATATTCTGATGTTGTTGGATGGAACACTATGTATATGTCTATCAAGTCCATTTGTTCACAGGTGTGATTCAGTTCTGTTATTTCTTTGCTGATTTTCTCTCTAGTTGATCTATCCCTTTGTTTCAATGGTATGTTAAGGTTTCCTGTTATAATTGTGTTATTGCTTATTTGATTTTTCATTTCTGTTAATACTTGATTTGTGTAGCTGTGTGTTCTGGAATTTGGTGCATAAATATTTAAGATTGTTATCTCTTCCTCTTGCATTTTTCTGCTAACTAGTATGTAGTGACCTTCTTTATCTCTTTGCATCATTCTTGGTTTTAAGTTCACATTGTCTGCAATAAGAATAGCTACCCACACTTTTTTTGAGTTCCTGTTGCATGGAACCTTGTTTTCCATCCTTTGACTTTCAGTCTATGAGTTTCCTTTTGGGTTAGATGGGTTTCTTGTAGACAGCATATGGTTGGATGTTGTTTCTGAATCCTTTCTGCCAGTCTATTTCTTTTAATTGGTGAATTGAGGCCATTTACATTAGTGGTTATAACTGTTATATATTGGTTTATTGTTGACATGTTATCTTTCTGCTTTTGTATCTTTAACTTTCTACTCTGTTTAGTTGTCTGCCTTGCTTAGTGGTTTTTTTCCTATGTGTATCCAGATTGTCTTTCAGTATTCTTTGTGAGGTTGGTTTTGGTGAACATGAAGTTCTTCAGCTGTTCTTTGTCATGGAAGTATCTTATTTCTCCATCCATTTTAAGGAGAGTTTTGCAGGGTACATCAGTCTGGGTTGGAAGTCATTTTCCTTTAGGATCTGAAATACCTCACTCCATGCTCTTCTTAATTTCATTGTTTGTGTTGAGAAGCCTGCTGTAATTCTGATAGGTTTTCCTTTATAGGTGATTTGTCGCTTCTCTCTAACAGCTTTTAATATTCTGTTCTTATTTTGCATTTCTGGGATGGTGATTATCATATGTCTGGGTGTAGTTTTGTTTTGGTTATGGCAATTTGGAGTTCTATATGCTTCATTGATCCATATATCAATTTCCATTCTCATGTTTGGGAAGTTTTCAACTATTACTTCTGTAAATAGCCTCTTGATATCATTTGTGTTGTCCCCTTCTTTTTCATTTATACCTATCAATCTTATGTTGTTTTTCTTTGCATCATCTTGCAACTGTTGAATTGTTATTTCCTGATTCCTTGTTATTTTTAAAAGATCTTTCCTTTCCTGTTCACTAGCTGCAATCATGTCTTCAAGGTCTAAAATTCTATCTTTTGTTGAGGTGGTTTTGCCAACTTTCAATTAAATTTTTGATTTCCTGTATATCTCTTTGAATTTACTTCCCCCATGTGCTGGGAATCAATTTTGGCTCCCAGGGAAGACTGCAGGCAACTGCTAGCTGTTTGGAGTTCACTGGCCATGGGCCAGTTAGGCCCACAGGGACTCCTGTGTGTCCACATGTGATTTGAGATGCAGGCATGGTCTTACCACCTGGGAGTGACATTCCAAAGCTTTCCTGTGTGCTGGGATTCAACCTACACACATTCAGCCCCCGGGACTGAATTCCAGCCCCTGCTAGCTGTTTAGAGTTCAATGCACATGGCCCAGTTAGGCCTACAGCGACCTTCCATGTGTCCCCTGGTGATTTCAGACAGGGGGTTTGGTCTTAACACCTGGGAGTAATGTTCCAGGCTTCCTTGTGTTCTGGGATTCAACCTGCACATGCTCAAGGCCTGGGACCATCATGTGAGTTTTATTTGCTACTTAATGTTATTTTAAGAAAAAAATTAGAATTTTAAATTATTGGCACAAAATATACAGTTCATCTTCATATTGTGCAATACTAGTCATAAGTGCAAATGTCAGATCATCTAATTTAATACTGACTCACTAGAGTTATACAATCTCTTCTGTGTCTCATACTCAAAGTGTGCTTCTAGATAGATAGAAAAGAAAATGCATATCAGACTCAGGAAGATGGAGAGGTGGGGGAGATTCAAGGCAAGCAGCCTGTCTAGAAAACACTCCTACCAAAGGACATATGGAGATACCAGGTGGCCACAGTCCCACCTTGCAACACACAGCATTCCTGTGCTCTTTTTGAGTCTTGGGCTGAGCCCCTGACCAGACAAAGTGCACTCAGCCAACCTGAGGAAGTCAGACTCTGCTTCTCATGGACTCCTACTCCAATCCCAGAGGACCAAACCCCAAAACATTTTATACTTCAACCCAGAACATACTTTGTAACTGGACATACCTTAATGTGAAGACTGTTTCAAGAAGATGCATCTCATCACAGTACCACCATCAGGAAACAGGGATAATGGCCACCATGCCTGGCCCCAAGGTCCTGCAAGCTGTGCACACAAGACAGTCCACATATCCATATCAGACTTTCACAAGACAGGGTCACAGTGCCTCTCCATGGGAGCTGCAGGAGGTTCTGCTGCCAACATCACAGGGATCTGGAAAGTGAGAGGCTGAGATCTGACTCCAGTGGGGCAGCAGGAGTGAGATTGAATGGGAGCCAAGGTTCCAAATCCTAGTGTCCTCTAAGTATACTAACAGATTTCACTTCCAAAGCACAAATAATCAAGAATTTCAACATAGTAACTACAGAGCAGTAACCTCCATGCACAAGGTACTCTGTAACTCACAAGCCATGCCACACACCTGTGAAGTCTGCCCTTCTCCAGACACAAAGGAACCTACTCTACATGGTATCATCCACATGTGTGTGACATATCAGGACAGATCAGTTCTCTCAGAGAAAGGGCTGAGTGTAGGCTAGGGAAAGGAGAGTGAGAATGCAGGCTTGCTGGAGTCAGAACTCAAAGGAGAGGAGGAACAGAGCAAAGGGAAGGAGGAGCCCATGTGGTGATGCTTCTGCAGGCCACAATTGGGACAGCTTGGATGTAAATTAGTAACTGAATCCATCATAACACATTGAATAAATAACCCACCAATATTATCATACTCATAATGAAAATGTGAGAGGAAACAGGAAGAAATGAAGGCAAGGAAAAAAGGGAAGAGACAGTAAGACAGAAGAAGGGAAGAAAGAAAGGAGAAGGGAAAAGGGGCAATTGCTACCACTGGAAGTGGCAAATACTCTAACCCTCTAACTCTGAGAACTGGGTGATCAGAGGAAAAGATGTAACCATTTTAAAAACTAACTATAATTTCTGCCACTGGATGAGTGAAATCTCTTTTCATGGATGAATTTATAATAAAAGTAGAAGCAATTAATTTTAAAATATAATGTAATCTTTTGAAGTAGATCAGTCAGAAGATACTACACTCATCAGATGCGAGTCTGCTGGAACAGGAATGCCCATTCTACAAGACACTGACTGTTAACTGTGAGGAAAAAACATGCCTTCACAATAGCGAGACCTTGTGATCACTCAACTGAGAGCTCAGAAGTAGCACTGTAAAGGAAGGATGAAAATGGATCTTTAAAAGCTAGGATTTTTTTAAAAAGAGAAATTGTTTTTCCAAGCTTCCTTACATGGACAGTGTAAACTGCTACCTTCAGCCCTATATAGGAGGATTTAACAATTCTCGCCCTCTGGGCCAAACCATGGGAAAATCTACATAATGGATCGCGTTTGTCCCTTATTTTCCCCTTCTATAAACTGGAGTGCTTCCTTCTGCTTAAAGAGAAGGAGAGGAGAAATGACTACCCTCCCAATTTGGCCAAATTGTAAGTCAACTCATTTTTCCATCTTCATGACTTTTTCTCATAGTTCCTTGCTGGGTGGGTAAAGAATTCAGAAACCTGCCCATCAGACAACAGCATCAGTAACAGTGATTCTGTATATCCATGGCTGTGGTACAACACCTTGTGAAAGCCTCTTTGCCAAAAAATGATTAAGTAAATTTAACCAAACCTTTAAAGCTACACTACAGTTTATGGGAAATAGAAGGGGTGAAGATATGAATTAAAGGACATCATTAAAAGCACACAGACAAACTCTCAAAATTCAGACAATGCAAAATTTCTGTTCAAAATATGTGTTAGAAAATATATGAGAATTGCTGTGAATTTTGTAGGTTTAATCATAGTATTTTGCCTAAGTGACAGAATGTCCTTATTATTAGAAGATGTGTGCTGAACTGCAATTTGGTCATCTCTGAAAGGATTTTGCAAACATATAAAATGTTATCAATTTTTGAATTCTGTTGCAGGGCACCTGGATGCTCATTGTACAATTCTTCTACTTCTTGGTATGTCAGGAAGTTTGTATACAGGAAGTCAAAGTCACACTTAGAGCTCACTAACTTTCTCTGCAAGGACTAAGAATATTCTTCAAACAAAACTTTCCAAGGAAGCACAGGAAATACAGCAGAAGACAGTCAGATTGTTCTGAGATAAGCAGGCTGATTAAGAATCCTCACAAGGAATGTAAAACATTATGTAGTACAAACAAGTACTAATAAAAAAATTTAAGTACTCCTTATTAGCAATTCTTAAACCTACTGCAGTAGCCATAAAGTTTCCTTAGGAATTCAAGTGAAAGCCCCTTGAGACCTGACTCCAATAAAATCACAATGAGCATGGGGTTAAGGTGCTGGACTCAGTCCTCAGGGCTGAGGAGGAAGGAGGGATACTATTTGGTGAAGCATTCCTCATGATGAAGAGAAGGGCTGGGGTGGCAGTACCAAGTACCTGAGGAGAAGAAAATAGGCTCACACTGACTAAAAGGACTTCAGATAGGAAGGGAGGCAAGAGGCCACTTAATATGGGTTTCACAGTCTTACAGGGCCAGGCCTCTCTCAGATGCTCTAGCCCACAGGGGCCATGTCTCAAATCAGCAGCTCCCACTGCTGAGCACTGAGACCCAGTGCCCATCTTTGCCAACATGCTCATACACAGGTGCAGAGAGAAGTCATCTCTAAGAGATCATTTTTAGCTGAGGGTAGCCCCTAATCAAAGCACTCTGGGAAGCTGAAGCAGGAGGACTAAAAGTTCAAATCCACACAGAACAACTCAATGATTTCACAAGATTCTGTCTCAAAATAAAAATTAAAAAGCATTGGGGATGCAGCTTAGTGTGGAGGTCCTAAATTTAATCTTCAGTACTGCAAAGAAAAAAATCCAAACAATAGAAATGTACTTTACTAATAGAAGAAAATTTCCCAAACATGGGTAAAAAAGCTGATATGCAGATAAGTGAGGCATATAGAACACCAAACAGTCGCAATCAACATAAATCCACATCCAGACACATAATAATTAAGATCTCAGACATACAGCACCAAAAAAATTCTAAAAGCTGTTAGAGAAAAGACACAACTCACCTATCAAAGAAAGCCCATTAGAATCACAGCAGACTTTTCAGCACAAACCCTCAAGTCAAGAAGAGCTGGGAGTGAGGTATTTCAAGCCCTGAAAGAAAACAACTTTCAACCGAGACCTATGTACCTACCAAAACTTTCATTCAAATTTAATGGAGAAACAAGATACTTCCATGACAAAGAACAATTGAAAAAATTCACGTCCACCAAACCAACCCCTAGAAAGAGTACTGAAAGACATACTAGACAGAGATAAAAATGACCACAATCCCCAAAACAACAATGGGAAGAAACCACCAGGTATGATAAGCAATTAAATAAGGGGAAAAGCAGAAAGAAACAACTGGAACATAACATTGCAAAGTCAAGCCAGTGCATATCAGTGATATCCATAAATGTAAATGGCCTTAATTCACCTATAAAAAGAAATAGATTGAAGAATGGATCAAAAAATATGATCCTACAATATGCTGTATACAAGAAACACATCTGACCCAAAAGGAAACTCATAGATTAAAAGTCAAAGGATGGAAAACAGTATTCCATGCAACAGGAACACAGAAAAAAGCAGGGGTAACTATTCTATTTGCAGACAATGTGAACTTCAAACCTAAAATGAATAAAAGAGATAAGGTCACTACATACTAATTAGTGGAAAAATTCAAGAGGAAGAACTAACAATTACAAATACATATGCATCAAATATAGTAGCACCCAACTATATAAGACAGATACTAATGGACATGAAAAACCAAACACACAAGAACACATTTATAACAGGGGATCTTAACAGCCCATTGTCACAAAGAGATAGACCAACTAGACAAAAAGTCAGCAAAGAGGCCATGTTGGAACTTGGGGCACTGGGAAAACAGGCAGCCAGCAGGCCACTCTGGTAAGTGGCTGTGGCCTCCCAAACCACGGCCAGCCCAGGGCAAGAACCATATCAGCATTTCCTGAGATCTGTGCCATGTTGGAACTCAGGGTGCTGGGAAAACAGGCAGCCAGCTCACTGCTCTGGTGTGTGGCTGTGAGCCTACTGGTGCAGGCTAATAATCAAACATCCATCTCATTCCCCACCCTCAGCAACTTAGAGCCAGAGATCTGAGCATCTCTTGTGAGTTTCAGTATATGTAATATAGCAAATAAGGGGGATTTTCTTCTGCCATCTCATTGAAGGTAATATTTTTATCTCTGTTTTGCCCTGTTCTGAACAATGGTATTGCTCTATTCAATGTTCTGTTTTTAAAATTTTGGTATTTCCTTAGATATTGCTCTACCTGATTGAAGGAACAACTATGGTGAAGAAAACCAGATATACTATTGTACCTATTGCTGTTATCCTGGTAACTTGAATCTATATTACAAAGCCACAGAGGTACTGGCAAAGAAATAGACCTGAGGATCAATGGAACAGATTAGAAGAAGACAAGGATGTCCACTATCACCACTCCTTTTCAACATAGTTCTGGAAACACTAGCCAGGGAAAACAGACAAGAGACAGAAATAAAAGGAATAAAGATAGGAAAGGAAGAAGTTAAATTATCACTATTTGCAGATGACGTGATACTCTATATAGAAGACCCCAAAAAAACTATTAAAAGACTACTAAAGGTAATAAACAAGTTCAGCTGTGCAGCTGGATACAAAGTCAATGCTCAAAAATCAGTAGCATTCCTGTACACAAACAAAAAACTCACAAAGAGAGAAATTACAGAAATATTGCCCTTTATAATAATATGTAAAAAATGAAATACTTAGGAATCAACCTAACTAAAAATGTAAAAGACCTATATGCTGAAAAATATACTATGCTGAAAAAGGAGATTGAAGAGGATATTAGAAAATGGAAGGATATTCCTTGCTCTTGGCTAGGAAAAACCAACATTGTGAAAATGACCATACTCCCAGTACTGTTATACAGATTTAACACAATCCCAATCAAAATACCATTGACATGCCTCACAGATCTAGAGAAAACACTCCTAAAATTCATTTGGAAATAGAAGAAACCTAGAATAGCAAAGGCAATTCTGAGCAACAAATGCAAGGCAGGAGGCTCTCAATTCCTGACTTGAATCTATACTACAAAGCCACAGTGATAAAAATCAGCATGGGGAGAGAAGTCAAGATGGCCAATCAGAGAGCAACAAAATACAAAGCCTCCCAGGAGAAACAACTCATATGCCAGAATAAAACACCTTGGAGAGACCCAGACACAGGGAGATGGATCCTCTTAACACAGGAAGAAATTAAAACATAAAAAAGCTCATCAAATACATTGGGACTACAATTGGAACAGCTAAAAATCATGGGACACAGCATTTTTGTGGCGACCTGACAACTTTGTGCTGGACTGAATTTGTGCCAGCTTGATTCCACGCCGACCAGCAGAGCCACCCAAAGTCATTCCGGCCACCACTCACAGAAAGCACAGCAGCACTGAAGGTGGGGGTTGGTGAGCCCAATGGAGAGCAGATCCAGCAAAGGGACCCTCATTAATCCATGGCCAGTGCTGGGAATGAGACCCCCCCAA
Source organism: Hydrochoerus hydrochaeris (assembly GCA_004027455.1). Lineage (NCBI taxonomy): Eukaryota > Metazoa > Chordata > Mammalia > Rodentia > Hydrochaeridae > Hydrochoerus > Hydrochoerus hydrochaeris. The sequence continues at coordinate 26,235 of PVLA01009318.1, read as the reverse complement.
AGGGAAGGGTGCAACCAAATGGGTGACAGGTTGGAATCCAGCAGGAGAAGCTTGAACTGGGAGTGACAGTGATTTCAGTTGGTTGCTCCCTCCCCAGAGCAGATTTGTGGGATTTGCTTGGACTGGGCCATGCCCCTGGCCAGGATCCAATGAGCCATCCCAAATCCATTCCCTGTGCCTAGCACGCACTAACCGGGTGAAGGCCCCTGAAGTTTGGCTGGCTGGGTGGGGAGGGGCAGGCATACACAGCCACTGCTTACACCTCAGTGACAAGAGCAGTCAGGACAGGGCAGAGGTCCCTCGCCAGCATGCTTCAGAGGAAACGTGGCCAACAGGGAAGGGGGCTGGGACCTGCACTGTAACCTGGGTGGAGGAAGCCAAGACCATGACAAGAGACAGAGGTAGGAGGAGGCCACCAGCCCAGAACCCTGAGAGCCCTGATCCAGGAAAGGGAAAAACAAGGGAGACTGAGGGAGGCAAACATGCAACATCAGACATGGCTTCAATGGACATTAAGAGATATCTTCGGGAGCTTGTAGATGAACTCAAAACTGAAATACTAAATCAGGTAAAGCAAGATATGAGTAGAGTAATAAAAGAAATGCTCTCAGGAAGTATCTCTCAGGAAGATACAGATGGAAGAAGGGAGGAACACAAAAAAAGGAGAGAAACATTCAATAAAGAATATAAAGAAAATATAGAATACATGAAGCAGATTCAAAGAGACTACCAGGAAATTAAAAACTCCATTGAAAGCTGGCAAAACTCCTTAAAAGAAACTAAGGATAGACTATTAAAACTTGAAGCAAGTTTGCAATGTGTGATCATGAAAGGAAAGATCTCTTAAAAATAACAAGAACACAGGCAGTAAAAATACAAAGGCTAGAAGATGACAAGAGAATCTACAATTTAAGAATAAGAAATGTGAATGAAGAAGCAGGAATACATACAGGCAAATTACAAAGGCTATTCACAGAAATGATTAAGGAAAACTTCCCAAGCATGGGAAAAGAAAATGACATTCGGTTATGTCATGCGTACCAAACTCCAGCCACCTACAACCAAATCAGAGCTACACCCATACATATAATAAAGATACCAGAAATTCAATATAAAAACAGAATATTAAAAGCCATCAGAGAAAAAGAAACAGATTACCTATAAAGTTAAGTCCATCAGGATCATGGCTGACTTCTCGATACAGACCATCAGATCAAGAAGAGCTTGGAGTGAAGTCTTCCAAGCCCTGAAAGAAAATAACCTCCAGCCCAGAATGATGTATCCTGCAAAACTGTCACTAGAAATTCATGGAGAAACAAGATGCTCCATGACAAAGAGGAACTGGGGGGGGGGGGTTGTGACCACCAACCAACCCTTTGTTTCTCTTTAAATAAAAAAAAAATTTTAAATTAAAAAAATAATTGAGAGTTGTATCCACCATCAAAGAGATGGAAGTAAATGCACACTGAGCAGAATGACTTAATAACTCTGTTGTAATAATTAGCTCTAACATAACTAACTTAGATACTGGGCTATAATAAAAGTTTATACTGCTTGGGCAGTACAGGAAAAGGAGCTATAATTCCAATGAGAAGCATCAAAGAAGGCATCATTAAGGTACACTGGCACCAGGCCTTGAAAGATAAAAAAGATACTTTAATCTGAAGTAATATTTTGAGCAAAAGTAAGGGAAAAAGTTTTTTAAGCTGAAGGAATATTGTGTGCAAAATACAGAGACAAAAACATACAAAGAACATATCCAAAAAGGTACATTCAGTATAGAGCAAAAGAGAGAGAGCTCTATTTTGCAATAAGAACAGGAGTTTTGTATCACAGAGACCACATTAAATCATTAACCTTACTACTTAACAGAGAGGCAATCTGAGGCTTGAGAGAGAACATGAAAGGGGCTTGAAACAATACAGTGGAAAAACATGTAATAAGGATGAAACAAAAGCCTAGGCTCAAGGGTGGAGAACATTATTGTCATATTAAAAACTTTGAATTCATTCTGTTAATGATAGTGAGGTAACTAAGTATATTTAAAACAAAATTGTACTATTTTTTCTTTAAGGAAGGTCCACTTAGTAATTTTCATAACAAATTTTGGTAATTTTAATAATAAAAAACTGTGGTACAATGAAGAAAACTACATGCCACCTTGAAAAGTTTTCACACTATTTTACTCCTCCTTATAGTTTTCAAACCATCTAGTAGACACATGCATGTAGAAAAAATCTGTTTGCAAATGATAAGTAAAAGATATTTTATAAACTCAAGATGGAATTTGGTCTTACTCAGATCAAATTTGAAAAGACATTCAGACACTAGTATAGATATATAGCAAGCCACTTCTGACTTTGTGAAGTGAAATTTACCACAATTTACTAACTGAAATTTGGTGTGGAAGCACAACTGTTTTGCTGTTTAATATGGGGACAGGAAAGGGAAAGTAGCGGGAAGGTGAAAGGTTTCCATTATTTACTGGGAACTACAAGGTTCCATACATAGGGCCAGATTTTTTTTAATATATTTAATGTCTCCTTTAAACCCACCAATGTAAGCCCTTTAACAGAACTGAGGTTCAGTAAGGTGAGCATCTGGCCCAAGCCATTGGATAACCAGTGTCATTCCAGCATCAGATAACCAAGATTCAGTTATCAAATGACCATCATTCAAAACTTAAAATCTGTCTTCCTCAAAAGCACTTTCATAAAGGTGATGTATACTTCTTGCTCAAGCACTCAACCTTTACTAATTACCATTTCACTCTCAATTCAGTGGTGCCTGAGAACTTAATTCCTTCCATGACTCTGGAAAAGATGACCATGTACATGTTCATACAGGAAAGAGGCCATGGTCATGTTCATCATGCAATGCAGAGTTCAGGAACAAAAACAAAATTTTGCCAAATGCTTCTGTTTGTATACCAAATTGTTCACAAACAAAAAGTGATTGTGAATCAAGGTACCACGGTTCTTTAATTCCAACTTATACCACCCAACTTTATTCTTCTATTTCCCCAGATGTTTCCAATTTTAATATTCATTGGCCTTCTCCATTTCCAAGTTATCCCACTTTCAGATTTACAATGGAACAAGAAAATATTTTAAAGCTTAAGATAAAATTTCACTGATGGAGATAACATGTACCACTTACTGTGCCTTTGAACATGTACCACTTACCGTGCCTTTGAAAACTTCTTATTCTTTACTGCCCTCAGAAAACAACTGATGATGGATTTCAAGATCCTCTTTCTCATGCCTGCAGATGCTTGTTTGGGCATCCAGGATGGACTGAAATATATGACAAATCTGTCCCTTCAAGAGGGAAATTCATATCCAGCCAGACACTAAGGCAATTGCAGAGCCCTAGCACAGAATTCAAAACAGCATTTACAAGATGACTGCTTGAACCAAAAACAGGCACTACTTCAACCAAATTGTTGCTGATGTTTCTACAATCCCAATCTATCTTCTCTCAGCTCCTCCATCAAAGCCAATTGCAATTAACTGCATTTGAACTACTGTCATTTTCTAAACACACTGTAGGTTTTCCTTATGGAATTTTACTTTTTTCCTCTCCCTCTACCCAGAGCCCTTGTAGCATCTCCTCTCTTAGTAATTCTAAAAATCTGATTGCACATCCATTGTCCTCTCCTGCAAGTGACTTTCCTAAGCAGCCACATCTAGAAGTGCTTCCTCCTTCCTTTCATCTGCTATAGCAGAGTATTTCTTCTTCCAAGAACTTTTAATAATTTTGTTGAATTACTACACACAGATTCATAAAAATCACATAAGCCAAATGTTTGACCTAATGAATTATTCTGAAATGAATGCCACAAAACCCCTTCCCTGAACTCCATCCTAATCCCAACTACCTTCCTGCCCTGAACCACTTTGCACATTCTGTTTCACTGTACTGACTGGAATATACATATACATGTCCTTATTGGAGTATAGAATTTTCAGGATGTTTTTGCCTGTTAGTTCTGTAGCTCTATGACAATTTTTGATTTTGTTAAGGGCCAGGAGAGAAGAAAGAGAAAGAAAGAAAGAAAGAAAGAAAGAAAGAAAGAAAGAAAGAAAGAAAGAGAGAAAGAGAAAGAGAAAGAGAGGAAATATTCCTTCTCAAACTCTTGGCTAAGATCAAGTATAGTATCTGTTTTTATCAGTTTAACATCTGATACATCCTCTATCTAAGGACAATATATTAAATGGATTTTTGGAGCTGGGAGAAGGAATAGGAGCTTGCTCCATCCACTGAACACATTGACCTGGAAAGGGGGCAAAGCAAAGATACCAGAGTCCAACATCATCATGGACATCATCACAGTTTGCCTCTACTGTAAGTGTGGTGAGAAGCCATTAAGTCATCTACACCTAGACATTTTCATGGGCTGTTTCAAAAATACAATTCACTCAAATCCTGAAAGTATTCATTTGTGGACATGTTGTCAGCTGTTTCTTTAACATCAATAGTGTAGTCTCATCCAGGCTCCAATTTTACATCTTCTCCTACCAGTCAGATGTTTCTTCTCAAAAGTTCATCTTCACATCCCACCCAAGAAGCAAAGAACAAAGCCATAGCATGGTTCCTACTTAGGATCCTCTTTGCCCTTCCCATTGCTACCACTAACTTCAAGCAAAGACACTTTTCTCAATAGACTCTTTTGTGCAAACCCAGAACAAAGAAGATATGAGGGAACAGGTTCTGACATGCTTTTCCAGATGGAATCAAAACAGTCCTAAGAAATGATCCACAAGATGTGAGTATTTGTGAAATAAATGTTTTGTGTTTAAATTAATCATTGAATGATTAAGCAATCTAGAAATTCCACACTGGATTTAGCAATGCAAGATTTCTAGATCTTAACTTTGCCTCTTTCCAGCATGGGAAGTTACTTCTCTGCTTTAGTTTCCTCATGTATGAGATCACACCTGAGATTAAATCAGTTAGTCCTTATAGGGTTGGCCTGCCATATGCACCAGATGTTTGTGATTATCATTAAGATTCTACTTTGTAAGTTCTTATAAATCAAAGAATCTTTGGAAAGTCAGACTTCATTCAGGTGTGCTTTAATAGGACACTGCAGATTATAAGGTGTCTTTATTCTCAATAGAATCTACTTATATGACACAAACTAGTGCAAAATATTTTTGATGGATCCAAGAAAATTAATTCTTTAGAGGCCCTAGACATCTAATGAATTAATAAGTTACTGAGTAGAACAACATAACAATTTCAGGTAGATGAGCACAAAAGTACAGATTAATTTTTCATGGTAATGTAAACCAAGGACAAGTGCCTACTTAATGCTTATTTAAATATCAAAAAATACTAAGTGACTTGCAAGCAGTAGTAACCTTCCTCCTAGAATTATATCCAGACAGTACAAGTGTAAAGCCAAGACAAGTGAGGAGGACATTGAATACCAGTTTGATAGAAACCTGTCATGCAGAGTGGGAGACCCCACATCACACTCTTTATCATCACAGATCCAGTTCTCATTGCTCTTCCTTGAAGAATCCAGGATAAATTATGATTGGTTCTGAAGAGGGGAAATCCATATGTTGGCTACCCTAACTTAAGAAATGCTTTGGCATGCTTTTGTCACTAACTGCAGCAAACAAGAATACTCAGTGGAAAAGCAAGACATGTTTTTAATCTTTATAGAAATGTATTCAAGAAGTGATTTGCTAAGATCTTTGCAGCTCTGTCATTTCATTTAAATCTTATATCAATAAACACATGAGAAAATAAACAAATTAATTTCCTGGGATTGTTTCATCATATATTATTCCTTACTATTTTAAAGGATTTTTATAGCCAGATACTACTGCCAAAAAGAAGAAGAAGAAAAAAAAAAACAAGAATCCCAAAATGAGAAGGAAATTAAAAAGGCACACAGATAAAATGGGAACTAAAATGGGAAACACGTAATTAGAAATACTTTAAAAAGAATTGTTTGCCAAGTGTGGTGGTGCAAGCCTATAATCCCAGCATGGGGGAGGCTGAGGCTGGAAGATTACAAGTTAGAGTGGCCTGGACACACGTCTCTCATACTGGAGCTGAGGCTGTCCTCTATTGCTCATAGCATATTTCAAACAATTTTATTGAGAACCATTTTACATAATACAAAATTCTCTCTATTTGAGTTTAAAATTTAGTGGCTTTTAATTATCAATATATCACTATAAATCAGTTTTAGAACATTTTTGTCTCGCCAAAAGATCTGTCTGGTTCATTTAAACTTTCATTCTAATGCTAGTCCCAGACAACCCCTCATCTACTTCCTAACTCTGTAAATCATGTGGTTAATATATCATTAATATTAATGTGATGAATGTAGAGTATTAGTTTTGGTAAGACATGATCTATGTAGTCTTATGTCTAGATCTTTCACTTTGCATGCCATGAAGTGGCATATCAGCAGTTCATTCCTTTTTGTTTGCAAGTTAACATTCCATTACACAGACTCTGCCATCTCCATTTGTCTGCCAGTTCACAAGCTGATGAACAGTTAGGTTGTTTCCAGTTTCTGTCTTAAGGAATATTATTGCTAAAATATTCAGTCACAGTCTTTCTATTGCTCTTCTTTTCTTTTAAATTATTTTCTTTTTTTCAGTAGTAGGATTGAACCCAGGGCTTTCTCACTAAACTATATTCCTACCCCACTTTTTTTACATTTTTTTCTTTTTGTGATAGGCTAAACTGATAAATTTCCCAGGCAGCTCAAACTTTCTATACTCCTGCCTCAGCCTCCCAGAGTACTAGGATTACAGACACTCCCAGCCCTCACAAGTTTTTGTGTGGCTATATGTCTCAGTGTTGGATAAATATGTACAGTTTCTGGATCATTTGGTAGTTTTATGTTTAACTTTTTGAGAAACAACAAACTCTTTTCAGATTATTTTAAATTCCTAATCTGGTACAACCACAATGGTAATCAGTATGGAGATTCCCCAGAAAACTAATGCTAGAAATGTCATTTGATTTAGTTATTCCCTTCTAGGTATCTTCCTAGATAAATTATAATTATCTTAAAGTGATACACGCATACCCATGTTTATAATGGCACAACTCATTATAACTAAATCTTATAGCCTATACAGTGGTACCTCCATTCACAAACTTAATTTATTGTACTGTTTTGGAAGAGATAACCATATTTGTGTTTGTGTGGGAAAGATGGCCATGGTCATGTTTGTCATCCAATGCAGAGCTTGCAATCAAAAACAAAATTTTGCCAAATGCTTCTGTTTATGAACTAAACTCCATGCAAACAAAAGCATTTGTGAACCAAGATACCACTGTATACCCATCAAAGGATAAAAGGATAAATCAAATGTGATATTTGCACACAATGAAGCACTGCTATCCCAAAAACGAGGATAAATTTGAATAATTTGTAGGAAAAGAGATGCACTTTGAGACAACAAGGTCAAGTGAAATAAACGAGATACATAAACTTAAATATCACATAGTGCTATATGAAAAACTCAAAGCATAAATAATTAAAACAAAATAAAAGATAAAATAGGACTTTTGCAAATGGGAAGGGGATCTAGAGATGCAGAGAGGTGTAGATAAAAAGAATTAAGATGTAGTGAGAACATATACCTACTCCCTAAATGAATGTAAGCATTATATGCTGCAAACAAGCACTATTTTTTTTGATACTAGGAATCGAACTCAGGACTTCACACTTGCCAGGCAGGTGCTGTGCCACAGAGCCATATCCCAAGCCCCAAACATGCACTATTAAAGAAAACTATTTTACATTCCCATGGTCACCAAACAAGGGCTTGCGTAACAACATTTGTTATTATCCATCTCATTTTTTTAAGGTAGCAAGGTTTTACATTTACTAATGATACAAAAAGAAACAGGCTCTGTGGAGAAAGTTTAGGCCAAGTAAGTCAGGAAAGAAGTGTACACTACAGCCTGAGGTGAACATGGCGGTAGTAAGCTCATTGGTGACTGTCCTGTATATCTCACTCCTCGTGTGTGATGTTAGGTCTAGGTTGTTTTATTGAAAACTTGCACAAGTCCTTGCAAGAAAGATTAGAGACAGTACTTTCTCTAGCTCTGTGTGCAGGACTTCAGGAACTGTTCTGTGCACATGTCCTGAAACTTTGCAATTAATAGATCACACTCACTTCCCCAGCCTGTCCACATGCTCTAATTTCTTGTCTCATTTTCCCATCAGAGACACATATCTTTATCATTCTTTCTGAAGTGCTGAAGGAATGGAGATCTTCATAGAGCTATTTCCTTTTGAAAGGGTCTTTAGGTCATCTAACTACTGGGAATTGTACTGGCTGGTTTGAATGAAAAACCCATCAGAAGACAATGAGAGGGGCTGGGAACTCAGGACCTCATGTCTTTCTAGGCAGGCACTGTGCCACTGAGCTGAGTTCAATTCCCAGTACCAAAAAGAAGAAGAAGGAGAAGGAGACAATGAGAAAAGAGTTAGGGACAGTTGAGCTTCCTGTTTGATGAGATAAAGCTTGGTAAATTTGTCAGGAGAGGAACTTTACCAATAGGCTGCGATGTAGAACCCACATTTGCAAAGGAGCAGGTCAGATGTCCATGCTTCCTGTGGAGAAAGTGTGGCAAAGAGGGATATTTGATAAATCATTGAGGGCCTGAAAGCCATAGCCTAAGCAAGATCACCCACATTATGAAAATTGAAAGCAAGACTCTCTGGACAGGCACTGCTTTAAACTGTGGAGTTTAGGGCCATTAGTGACTCTACTTATCTATGCCTGGGAAAAATACTGTAGCCCTGATTTTTGAAGTGGAGCCTCAAGTCTTCCGAAGTCAACAGGGGTAGCTTTCTTCACTTAGGTAATCTTTCCTCAGATGGTTCAAGTGGGGAAGACTTTATTCTAGAAAGGTGAATCTATCTCTGCCACTTTTACTACAGTGAATGTGGCAAGGAGCACTGAACAGAGGCTGTTCAACTTTGCTTTAAACTGATCTGTGGGATCCCTTCAAGTTTTAATGAGCATTGATCTCCAGGGTGAACACTAGATGGTTCCCCTGGACCACAAGCTGATAAAACTCTGCTCCCATATATTTGGATAGTCTGCTGAACTAATCTGACCGAGGTTAGAAAGATACTATAAGAGTCTTGAGGTCTTTGGATCTACTACTATATCCTCAAATAGAATATGCCTCCAATACAGCATCTCAAATGGACTGATATTTAGCCCAGATTTGGGGATGTTTCAAATCTTCATGAGTGCTATTGGTAGTAATCATAACCAAGACTTGATATCTTTTTGCAAAGTTTTGTAGAGTTCACCTTAGGACCTAGTTGGCTCTCTTGACCTTTCCAGAAGACCAAAGTCTCCATGTAGAATGGAAATGGTTCTTATTCCTAAAGCCTTTGTCACCCCCTCAGTTATTTGAGAGGCAAAAGAAGGCCCATTTTCACTCTAAAGGGACTGGAGCATTCTAAACTAGGGAGCAATTTCTTTGAGGAATGCCTTACCTACCTCTGTAGCCTTTTCTGAACAGGTAGGGATAGCCTTATTCTGGCCTATAAAGGTGTCAGCTAAAACCAATATTTGCCCCCACATGGTGGCATGTGGGTAAGTTGAGTTGCTAGCCCCTCAGGGTGTGTCCCTCTCTTCAGTGCAGGTGCTGACAATGGAGGTGATTTGGGCTTGCCAGAGTTGTCATAAGCCAAGAATGGAAAAGCTTTGCATACCTGTTGGGTGGTCACTGCTAGCCCTAGCCCTGTGAAAATCTGAATGACCATTTTCCGTGTAGGAGTTTTACAGCTTTTCACTGCATCCCTTGAAGAAAGGCCACTTCAATGGTTCCTCAGAAACAGGTAATAAGGCTGGGGTCTTGAGGGGCTGTAAAATTGCCTTTCTTGCCCTTTACCAGCATTTTGATTTTCCAAGGAGATTTCAAACACATCTCTCTGGGTCTCCTGCAGTGAATGACAGTACTCTGCTTGTAACAATGGATTTAAGACTGATACAACCTTTATGTTAACCTTAGGGGTGACTAAAATCATGGCCTGGCATACTTTCAACAGGTAAAATCTTTGGTCTTCACTGGAAGTAGAGTTATCCCCAATTTTATTAGAAAATCTCCTTCTACTAAGGGAATAGGACACTGTGGTTCATTTAAAAACATTTGGTCTTCAAAGTGACATGTCAAAGCAGGAGTAAAGGGGCTCCAACTTGGAGTCCCTTTGACCCCAATTATAATCATAGAGCTAAAGGAGGTTTCTCAGAGAAGGAAGTTAAAAAGTTGATAAGAGATTGAATTTGCTTACCCATGATGCCCAGGGTCACACAGGGTTTCTCATAGGAGATGGAGATAGATATCCATGGACATGGGAGTTGTGGGCTGCCCCAGGCTTCTTCAGTCCTCTTCATCTGAGTAGGAAGTGAAGGTTTTGGGTGACCTAGCCCCTTTCTGGAAGCAGGGACAGTCAATCCTCCAGTGTTATGAGCCAGGCACATCAGCCACCTGACACACAGAGCAGGGCTGAGGTGCTGGTTTGGTACAGTCATGTGCCCAACCTCCAGCATTTTTTCAGGCCTTGATTGGCCCTGGGTTTTCCCTTGGACAATTTGTGTGTGTTTAAAGCATTGCCAAATGCTACAGTCATAATTTTAGTTTGTATTTTTTTCTCTCTTATCCTGTCACCTTTTAGCCCCATTTAGATACTAATTGCTGAATATGAAAAGGCCATGTCTAGCAAGTGGGTACTATATGAAAGTACTGGCTGTTTCTGGAGTGCTAGCCTCTGGTGGAAACAGTTGGAAGAGACCCACATGCCACTGGGAGACAGGTAGGCCTCTGAAGATGGGATCATCAATGATATTAATATTTTTCTTTGGAGGCCTCTTTAAGTTCTGCTATTCTTGGACCTTTACAGAAATAAAGAAACATAAAAGCTGGAACACAAGAGATTTCACCCCACTTTCCTTGCCTTTTGAAGAGAAAATGTAACTGAAGAATAGTAACAGCTAAATTGTACCCATCTCATACCATTTTATATTTGCCTTGTTTATACTAGCCCCCCAAAAAAGGGGGTAGAACCTCTAAGTTCCAACTAACTACCTTTAGGATCAAACTCTTCTCAGTTTTTAAGAATACGGTCTAATAGCAAGGTGCTTGGGATCTGCATGGTGATACCCATGGTGTGTCAGCCTATTGACTCCTCAGAGAGAATGGTGGAACCCTTAGAAGACACTCTGAGAAACTCCTAAGAGATCAGGGAGGACTCCTTGCCCTAAGGACTCCCTTAGCCACTTGTGAAACAATATCCCTTACATTCACCCAGTAATAAAAACTTTGGCACTTGATTTAAGGCTGTAAATATGAGACCACTTTTTAAAAATAAAAACTTTAAAAAGTTCTAAGTACAGAGATGGTTCTGCTTTTCCATACTTGTTGGCAATTGTGTTGACATTTACTGGCTGTTCCTCTGTACCTGAATTACTGTTAGTGAAAAAAGGAAGGCATCTAACTCTATTCAAAAGAGAAAAGGGGAGAAGGCCCATAAAATCAGAGGCTTGTAACAGTGACTCCATTGTGCAAAATGCAATCTCACTGAAGTGGCTGTGGCCTCCCAAGCCACAGCTGCCCCAGGGTGAGAAGCATCTCAGCTTTCCATGAGATCCGCACCATGTTAGAACTTGGGGTGCTGGGAAAACAGGCAGCCAGCTCACCACTCTGGTGGGGGGCTGTGAGCCTACCAGTGCAGGCATCTCACACACACACCCACCCACCCCCGCTAGCAAGTGAAAACCAGAGATCTCAGCATCTCTTGCAAGTTTGACTATATGCAATATAACAAATAAGGGGGATTTTCTTCTGCCATCTCTTTGAAGGCAAATATTTTTATCTCTGTTTTGCTCTGTTCAGATCAATGGTATTGCTCTATTCAATATTCTGTTTTTATAATTGCAGTATTTACTTTGATATTGCTCTGATTGAAGGAACAACTACTGTGAAGAAAACCAGATGTACTATTGTACCTATTACTGTTATCCCAGTAACCTGCTGTGAGGTTCTGTACCAGTTTCACTGTACTGCCTCAGTTGGCTTTGTCCTGTCTTGTTCTGCTGTATTTTACTACCTTCAAAATAAATAAATAAATAAATAAATAAATAAAAATTAATAACAAATAAGAAAAAATTTTAAAAAGTAAATAACAACAACAAAACATCAGTAAAGTACTGAGCAAGCTGAAACAAGATATAACTAAACAGATAATGGACTTAAAAAGCAAAAGGAGGAAAAGAAAGTGCTCTAGAGGATATAACTGCATGTATATTTAAGTATATAGGACTGATAACCATGTTGCTAAACTTTTATTGGATTGGTGAACAGAACTGTTGCAGCCTCACTGTTTGAATGTCCACTTTGTATGCTTTAATTTTGTGACTTGAATAACTATATCCAAGAAGACAATACATAATGTATCAACTAGTGTTTTCTTACTGTTTATTTTTTTGAAATTCTGTATTGTTTCTACCCTTTTTTCTGTTTTGCTTTTTCCCCTTCTCTTTAAATAAAATTTAAACAAAAAGAAATGCAATCTCACTGTGTTTTGCATTTGCATCTCCCTAACTACTGAGGACACTAAGCAGCTTATAGCATCTTAAAGTTAAAAGCTTCATACTTTACAAATTAGTAGAGAAGCAAAGATGATTTATTTATGATGATTGTCTTGGCTTTCCTTATCACAGAAACAATTCCCAATACCCACAAGTGTAAGGAAGAAAGGTTTATTTTGGTTCATAGTTTATAGGATTTCAGTCCATAGTCAGCTGGTTCCAAAGCAAGACAGCGTGGCAGAGGGGCAAAATGGAGAAGACACTTGAGGCTTCTCTTTAGGGAGCCAAGAGAAATCAAGGGGGGAGGGAGGGTTGAGAGGGAAGGAAGTAGACATTTCAGGCTACACCAACAATGACCCACCTCTCCCGACTAATGCACTGATGAGTTTCAAGACCCCAAAATCCAATCACTCCCAAGAAGCCCCACCTATGAACACAGAGGCTTTAAGGAGGCCATCTAGATGTGTACCATAACAGGGGTTCAGAAATTTAGCAACTAAAAATAAAACACATATCCTTTGTTTCTTTATCTAACATGAAGGGAAGTCAGATGATGCCCCTAGTAAATTATAACCTCATCTAAGGAAAATCAACTGTTGTATTTTTCACCACACTCTAAGCAATTTTCATTTAATCATCTTTGCTATGGATAGAACTTAGCATATGCTTGGAGCTCTATGAATATCTGAATAAGTGAATAAATGTAATGAATGTAAATAAATGTTAAAATGTAATATTTATCTGAGAGAAAGCCATCAATTCAGGGATCTTATAGAAAATATGAGAAATTATTATATAGTCCCTCAGTCAACAAGCAAAGTGAGTCCTCTTGCTCTTAAATTGAAAGTGTACTTGAATTCCCACTCCCACTTTTCAAACAAAATCATCTATTATCTCTTAATGGCATTACATCAATAGGGTCAACATTGACTTCCTAACACCAGTTCCTTCCAGCAACTGCTCACTGGTAAAGTAAATACCTAATGCAAATCAATAAATATAATCCACCATATCAACAGAGCCAAAAATAAGAATCACAGGATCATTTCAATAGATGCAGAAAAAGCTCTTGTTAAGGTCCAACACTCATTCATGATAAGAACCCTTTAGAAAATCAGAATAGATGGTCTTTACCTCAATATGATAAAAGTCATCTATGACAAACCAATAGCCAATATCATATTAAATGGTCAAAAACTGAAAGATTTTACTCTAAAATCAGTAACAAGACAAGGATGTTCATTATCATCACTCCTATTCAATATAGTGCTGGAAATACTAGTCAGAGCAAATAGACAAGAGAAAGAAATAAAGGAATAAGGATAGGAAAAGAAGTTAAATTATCATTATTTACAGATGACATGATATGCTACATAAAAAACCCCCCAAAACTTATTGAAAGACTTCTAGGTAGAATAACTAAATTCAGTAATGTAGCTGGATAAAAAATCAGCACTTAAAAATCAATAGCATTCCTATATACAAACAACAAACTCAGGAGAGAGAAATAAGAGAAGCCATACCCTTCACAATAGCAGCCAAAAAATGAAATACTTAAGAATAAATCTAGCAAAAGGACTAAAATATCTATTCAGTGAAAATAATAATACCATAAAAAAGGAAATTGAAGAGGATCTCAGAAAATGGAAACACATTCCTTGTTTATGGATGGGAAGAACAAACATTGTGAAAATGGCCATTTTCCCAAAATTGTTATACAGACTTAATGCAATGACAATCAAAATACCACTAGCATACATCACAGATCTAGAGAAATCATTCCTAAAATGCATTTGGAACCAGAAGAGATCTAGAATAGCAAGTATAATTCTGGGCAGCAAAGCAAGTCAGGAGGCATCACAATCCCTGACTTGAAGTTATACTACAAAGCAACTGTGATAAAAATCAGCATGGTACTGGAATAAAAACAAACTTGAAGATCAATGGGATAGATTAAAAGATACAACTACAACTACAAAAACACTCAACCACCCTATTTTTGACAAAGGAGCCAAACACATTCACTGGAAGAAAGATAGTCTCTTTAATAAGAGGTGCTGGAAAAACTGGCTCTCCATATGCCAAAAACTAAAACTAGGCCCTATCACCATGCACTAGGTAGAAATCTTGAAGACATAGGGATAGGCAGTGAATTCATGAACAAAATCAAACTGCACAAGAAGTACTTCTCAGAATCAATAACTGGGATCTCATCTTATTAAAAAGTTTTTGCATGTCTAAAGAAATCTCCAACATGGTGAAAAGGAAACCCATGAATTTTGAAAAAATCTTAGTCAACTGTCCCTCAAAGGGTTTCTGTCTAGAACATAAAAGAATTTTTAAAAAATCAGATCCCCAGAATTCAAAGACCCAAAATCCAAAAATAAGCATCTGAGATGAATAAACACTTCTCAGCTGAAGAAATACAAATGGCAAATAAATACATGAAAAAATGTTCAGCATCATTTGTCATTAGAGAAATGCAAATTAAAATCACACTGAGATTCCATTTCACTCCAGAAAGAATGGTCAGGATAAAGAAAATCATCAACAACAAATGCTGGAAAGGATGTGGGAAAAAGGAATTCTTCTGCACTGTTGGTGGAAGAGTAGACTGGTGCAACCACTGTGGAAATCAGTCTGGAGGTTCCTCAAAAAGCTGGGATTCCCTGCCTCAGGCACAGGCTGTCTGGGACCTCAGCTTCTGGGCCTGTCCTGCCACCAGGAACATCGCAGAAGCCTGCCTCAGGCATAAACTGCCTGGGACAGCCCTTCCACCAGGAACACTTTGGAACAGCTCAGCTCAGGACTGAGCTGCTTGGGACTGCTGCCTCTGGGCCCACCCTTCCACTGGGAACATCAGGGAAGCCCGTTGCAGGCCTAAGCTGCCTGGAACTGCCACTGCTGGGCCCGCACTTCCACCAGGAACATAGGAACCTTGGACTACAGTGGATTGCTGTGCTGGCTGGATGACAAACTCAGGAACCCCTAACCCAAACAGAAGCCTTCAGAAGGCTCCAGTCAGTGTGATGAGTTAGCCCCTAAAATAGAGGTCTGCAGTGGGTAAATAGGAGCAGAAGTGAAACTCCACCCAACTGTAAGACCTTGGTGAATCTGGCAAGAGAGTGAGTAATCCTCCCACATGCACAGAGAACACCAGACAGGTGGAGGAGTGTGCCAATAAGGCCCCCCCCCCAATTTAGAGAACATTAAAAGAGCTTATGAGATCCCCAGTGACACATATTGGGCCTCAGCTGACACTCTGGCCAGGGAGATCTAGAGACCTGCAACGACCTTAAGATATAACAACAGCAGGAACTAAGAGTTGCCCTACATCAATACTTTTATGCTAGTTAGCCCAGAAAGAAGATAGGACTCACCTAACATGCCCTGTAGGAGGAATTCAGGTGACTGGATATTCTCTTCTTTGTGGTACCCAGCAATTTGACAACATCAATACACAGTAGGACCCTAAAACTCACACTAAGGACTTTTGGGATAGAAAGACCAGATATTTACCCAAAAGGTGGAAATGACTAAACAAAAAGACAAAATGCAATCTCAAACATCTAGTCCATCAGAAGCAAGTACAGGCAACAATGAGGTAGAGGATCTTAAAAGTCATACACCAGAAATCTCTGAGAAGATAGCAAATGAAGTAAAGAAACAAATACATGAGGCTATAGAAGAACTCAAATTAGAAATAATGTCTTACATAAAGACAGAAATAACAACCTTAGTAAATCAGTTGCTTGACATAGCTAGAGAAGAAATAGATTTAAAAAATACAGGAGCATGGGAAATTGATTGAAACTTTGAATGAACAATGCAAAAAACAATTAGAATCCATGAAACAAATTCAAAGAGATATCCAAGAAACAAAAAATTGTATTGAAAGCTGGCAAAACCATTTATATTATATGATGCTGAGGATAGAATTTTAGACCTTGAGGACAGGATCACAGATAGCTACCATGAAAGGGTAGAACTTATAAAACCAACAAAGCAGCATGAAATGACAATCCAGCAGCTTCCAAGAAAATGGCAGGAGAAACAATGTAAGATTAATAGGAATCAGGGAGGAGGCAGGAGACAATGAAAAGGACATAACTAAGCTATTCACAGAAGTAATAGCAGAAAATTTCCCAAACATGGGGGGAAAATCTGATATAGAAATAAGTGAGGCTTACAGAATATCAAACAGTCACAATGAATAAAAATCTACACCAAGACATATAATAATTAAGATTTCAGACATACAGTATAAAAACAGAATACTTAAAGATGTTAGTGAAAAGACACAACTCACCATCAAGGAAAGCCTATTAGATTTACAGCAGACTCCTCAGTGCAAACCTTCAGGTTAAGATGAGCTTGGAGTGAAGTATTTCAAGCCCTAAAAGAAAACAACTTTCAACCCAGACTGATGTACCCAGCAAAAATGTTTGTCAAAATTAATGGAGAAACAAGATACTTCCATGACAAAGAACAACTGAAGAAATTCATGTCCACCAAATCAACCTTAGGAATGCTGAAAGACATCCTAGATAGAGGTAAAAATCACAACAATCTCCAGAACAAAAACAGAAAGAATCCACCAAACTGAACAAGAAAATAAACAAGGAAGAAAAGCAGGAAACCAACAATAGGAACACAACATGGCAAAGTCGAGCCAGTACATACCAGTGATATCCATAAATATAAATGGGCTCAACTCACCTGTCAAAAGAAACAGGTTGATGGAATGGATCAAGAAACAGGATCCCACAATATTCTGTATACAAGAAACACATCTGACTCAAAAAAGAAACTCATAGATTAAAAGTCAAAGGATGGAAAACAGTATTCCATGCAAGAGGAACACAGAAAAAAGCAGGGGTAGATATTCCATTTGAACACAAAGTGAACTTCAAACCTAAAAGGATTAAAAGAGAGAAGGCCATTGCATACTTATAGTGGAAAACTACAAGAGGAAGAACTAACAATTATAAATGTATATGTAAAAAATACAGGAGCACCCACCTATATAAGACAAATGCTAATGGTCATGAAAAGCCAAATACAGAAGAACACAATTGTAGTAAGAGACCTTAACAACCCACTGTCACAAAGAGATAGTTCAACTAGACAAAAAGTCAGCAAAGAAATAATACAACTGAATCATACCTGTGAGCAGATGGGCTTAGTGGATGTTTACAGTGTTCCACCCAACCAGATCAGAATATATATTCTTCTCAGCTGCACATGGGTCATTCTTCAAAATAGTCCATATATTAACCCATAAAGTATTCTTAACTAAATGCAAAGAGAGTGAAACAGTCCCATGCTTAATATCTGATCATAGTGCACTAAAATTGGAAATCAATGGCAAAAACCCCTGCAAAACCTGCATAAATATGTGGAAATTAAATAACAACCTTCCAAATAACCAGTGGGTTACAGATAAAATTAAGGAGGAAATAAAACAATAACTACAATACAATGAAAATGCAGATACAACATACCATAACCTATGGGATGCAATGAAAGCAGTCCTAAGAGGGAAATATATAGCAATAAATAGTCACATCAAGAAAATGGAAAGAACACAAATAAATAACCTAATGCTACATCTCAAGCTTCTAGAAAAGGAAGAGCAAGTCAAACCCAAACCTCATAGAAGAGAGGAAATTGTAAAAATTAGAGCAGAAATTAATGCAATTGAAACAAAAAAACAATACAAAGAGTTAATGAATCAAAAAGCTGGTTTTTTGAGAGAATAAACAAAATTGATAAACCCTTAGCCAACCTTAATCAAGAAAAAGAAATACCCAAATCCACACAATAAGGACTGAAAATTACTACAGATCCCATGGAAATTACTACAGATCTCATGGAAATTCAAAAGATCATGAACACCTACTTTGAAAATCTCTACTCATATAGAGTGGAAAACACAGAGGAAATGGACAGCTGTCTAGGAACATATGAACTACCAAAGCTCAACCAAGAAGATATAGCAATTTTGAACAACCCAATATGAGCTACTGAAATCAAAAACATAATTAAAAATTTATCAACAAAGAAAAGCCCAGGTCCTGATGGATTCAAAGCTGAATTCTATAAAAAATTTAGAGAAGATTTAATGCCACATTAACTCTTAAATTCTTCAATGAAATTGAAAGAGAAGCAGTCCTCTTTAACTCATTCTTGGAGGCAAGTATCACTCTGATACCAAAACCAGAGAAAGCCCAACCAAAAAGGAGAACTATAGACCAATCTCACTAATGAACATTGATGCAAAGATTCTAATAAAATATTGGCAAATAGAACATAGCAAATCATTAAGAAGACTATACACCATGACTAATGGGATTTATTCCAGGAATGCAGGGATGTTTCAACATACACAAATCAATAAATATAATACACCACATCAACAGAGCCAAAAATAAAAATCACATGATCATCTCAATAGATCCAGCAAAAACTTTCGATAAAGACCAACACCTTTTCATGATAAAAACCCTACAGAAACTTGGAATAGAAGGTATGTACCTCAATCTCATAAAGGCCATCTATGACAGACCAACAGCCAATACTATACTAAGTGGACAAAAGCTGAACTCTAAAATCAAGAACAAGACAAGGATGTCTACTGCCACCACTCCTATTCAGTGTAGTTCTGGAAATATTAGCCAGAGCAATCAGAGAAATAAAAGGAATAAAAATAGGAAAAGAAGTTAAATTATCATTATTTGCTGATGACATGATACTCTACATAGAAGACCCCAAGACTACTAATAAACATTAGTAGTTTAAAAGACTACTAATAAACAAATTCTTTAAAAGGCTACTAATAAACAAATTCAGCAGCATAGCTGTATACAAAGTCAACACTCAAAAATCAATAGCATTCCTGTACACAAACAAAAAACTCACTGAGAGAGAAATTATAGAAATATCGCCTTTCACAATAGCATCTAAAAAAATGAAACATTTAGGAATCAGCCTAACCAAGAATGTAAATGACCTGTATGCTGAAAATTATACTACTCTAAAAAAGGAGATTGAAGAGTATATTAGAAAAGGGAAGGATATTCCTTGCTCTTCGTTAGGAAGAACCAACATTGTGAAAAGGGCCATACTCCCAAAACTGTTATACAAATTTAATGCAATCCCAATCAAAATACCATCAATATACATTACAGATCTAGAGAAAACATACCTAAAATTCATTTGGAAACAGAAGAAACCTAGACTAGCAAAGGTGATTCTGGGTAACAAAGGCAAGACAGGAGGCAACTCAATTCCTGACTTGAAACTATACTACAAAGCTACAGTTACAAAATCAGCATGGTACTGACAAAGAAATAGACCTGAGGATCAATGGAACAGATTAGAAGATGCAAACACAACTACAAAGACACTCAGCCACCTGTATTTGACAAAGGAGCTAAACATGTTGACTGGAAGAAAGATAGCCTCTTTAATAAATAGTGTTGGAAAAATTGGCTTTCTACATGCCGAAGACTGAGAATAGACCCATGCCTATCACAATATACTAAACTAAAATCAAAATGGATCAAGGATCTAAATATTAAAACAGAAACACTAAATCTACTGGAAGACAAAGTAAGTAAAAATCTTGGAGACATAGGAGTAGGGAGAGAATTCATGAATAAAATGAAAACTTCAAGGGAAATACTTGAAAGAATCAACAACTGGGATCTCATATTACTAAAAAGTTCTTGTACTTCAAAAGAAATCACCAGCAAAGTGAAAAGAAAACCCACAGAATGGGAAATAATTTTAGTAAACAATCCCTCAGACAAAGGACTTATATCCAGAACATATAAAGAACTGAAAAACATGAAGCCCCCCAAATTCAAAGAACCTCTCCAAAAATAGGCATTGGAAATGAACACACATTTCTCAGAAGAAGATACACAGATGGCAAATAAGTATATGAAGAAATGTTCACCATCACTGGTCACTCAAGAAATGCAAATTAAAACAGCATTGAGATTTCATATCATCCCAGAAAGAATGGTTGCCATCAAGAGAACAAATAATAACAAATGTTGGTGAGGCTGTGGGGAAAAAAGAACATTTCTCCATTGTTGGTGGGAGTGCATATTGGTGCAACCACTATGGAGGTCAGTATGGAAATTCCTCAAAAAACTAGGATTGGAAGTTCCATTCAATCCAGCTATTCCCCTCCAGGGTATTTTTCCCAGAAAACCTGAAAAGGTCATATCACTGTGATATGTGTGCCCCCATGTTCGTAGCAGCACAATTTTTGATAGCTAAACTTTGGAAACAACCAAAATGCCCATCAACCGCAGAATGGATGAAAAAAATGTGGTATTTTTATACAATGGAATATTACTCAGCTACAAAAAAGGATGATCTTGAGGCCTTTATCAGTAAATTGAGGCAACTTGAGAATATCCAGATTAGCAAAATAAACAAGACTCACATTAGTAAATAGCACATTGCCTCTCTAGTGTAAAAAATAATAATAACTGACAGAATAATGGTATCTAAAAAGTATAATAGATATAAAAGTATAATAAAAAATATAATAGATATTGTAAAAGTGAAAGGGAAGGAAAGTGCCCTAAAGGATATAACAGTATGTGTAGTATATAAATAGATGACAGTATTGCTGAGCTTTTTTTAGATCATTGAACAGAAGAGTTTGTATTGTCTATGTTTGAGTGTCTAGCCACTTTTTATGGCTTGACTTTGTAACTTTAACTACTATTTTAAGTTAATAATATGTAATGTATCAACTAGTGATTTTATGATGTTATGTTTTTAACTCTGTATTCTACTTTTTCTTCTTATTTTTTCTATTTTGTCTTTTTAATTTTCTTTTCTTTCTCTCTTAAAATAAATTTTTAAAAAAGCTGGGATTGGATCCCAATCAAAATAACACTAGCATACCTCATAGATCTAAAGAAATCATTGCTAAAATTCATCTGAAACCAGAAGAAACCTAGAATAGCAAAGGCAATTCTAAGCATCAAAGGCAAGGCAGGAGGTATCACTGACTTGAAGTTATACTACAAAGCTACTGTAATAAAATCAACATAGTACTGGAATAAAAAGAGACCTGAAGATCAATGGAATAGATTAAGATACAATTACAACTACAAACACATTCAACCACCTTATCTTTGATAAAGGGGCCAAGCACATTCACTGGAAAAACAATAGTCTCCTTAATAAATGGTGCTGGAAAAATTGGCTCTCCACAGGCCAAAACTAAAACTAGACCCATGCCTATCATCATATACTAAACTAAAGTCTAAATGCATCAAACATCTAAATATTAAAACAGAAACACTAAATCTATTGGAAGACAAAGTAGACAAAAATCTTGAAGACATAGGAATAGATAGAAAATTCATGAAAAAGAATCAAACCACATGGGAAATACTTCCCAGAATCAATAACTGAGATCACAGCTTATTAAAGACTTTTGCATGCCAAAAGAAATCTCCAGCATAATGAAAAGAAAACCCACTAATTGGGAAAAAAATCTTAGTCAAGTGTCCCTCAGATAATGGACTTCTGTCTAGAACATATACAAAATTTTAAAAAATCAGAACCTGAAATTCAAAGACCCAATCCAAAAATGGGCATCTGAGATGAATACACAGTTCTCAGATGAAGAAATACAAAGGGCAAATAAATACATGAAAAAATGTTCAGCATCATTAGTCATTAGAGAAATGCACCACACTGAGATTCCATCTCACTCCAGAAAGAATGGCCAGGACCAAGACTATCAACAACAAATACTGGAAAGATTGTGGGGAAAAAAGAACTCTTCTGCACTGTTGGTAGGAGTGTAGACTGGTGCAACCACTGTGGAGGTCAGTCTGGAGATTCCTCAAAAGGCAGGGATTGGAAGTCCCATTTGACCCAGCTATTCCACTTCTAGGCATATTCCCAGAAGAACTGAAAACATCATACCACAGTGATATATGTACACCCATGTGTATAGCAACATGATTTGTAATAGCCAGATCTTCGAAACAACCTAAGTGCCCATCAACTGAGAAATGGATAAAAAAGTTATGGTATTTTTACACAGTGGAGTACTACTCAGCTATAAAGAATGATCACATTGAGGCTTTTATAGGTAAATGGATGCAACTTGAGACTATACTCATAAGTGAAATAAATCAAACTCACATGTATAAATACCACATATTCTCCCTAGTGTAAGAAATGATGAGTACATAAGATTTTATGGTAATCATGGTTCCCTTTTATATTGCTTTGAAGCCTTTAATATTGTCATGCATTTGTTGGAATGGCTTTATTCTGTTTTGTTTGATTTTATTATGTGTGATGGTATGAACAGCTACTCTGAAGAAAACAAGACATTATGGCAGCCATTGCTGACGTAATAAATCATCTTGCTTTGAAGTCCTACCATGTTTTTGTTCTTCTATTACCATTGGTTCTAAGATGTTGTGTCTTATTGGATTTTAATGTGTGTGATAGTACAAACAAATTTTTTATGGAAAATGAGATATTATAGAAGCCATTGTTCATTTTCTGTTATTTGGTTCTGAATGCCCTGTAATATTTTCATTCTCTTGAATGTTTTTATACTATTTTGTTATGTTTGATATTATCGTATGTGAAGGTATGCTCAACTGCTTCAAAGAAAGAGACATTATGGAGAATTCTGCCATTTATTGTGGGGGAGAAAACTGGCTGCTGGTTCCAAGCCCTAGGTCATTGTCTATTCTCATTTTAATTCTTATCAAAGCCACAAATTTTGCAACTTTATCTCAGGCCCTTAATTAGTGCCTTATTTATAAGATTTAATGATAACAACGAAAGAGTTGAAGGAGTATTCAGAAAGTTTCACCTAGATTCCAGCTTTGGGCCCACACCACATGCTCTAGTGGAATCCCAGAACATGGAAAGGGACTTTGAGCCTGCTCCTAGGTGGTAAGACCACCCACTGCATCCCAGACCAACTCAAGCCACACACAGGGACAGGGCCCTAACCAGGCCACACCTAGCAACCACCAAGCAGCCAATGGGACACAGATTCCAGCTTTGGGCCCTCACCCTGCACTCTGGCAGAATCACAACACACAGAAAATGACTTTGAGCCTGATCCCAGATGGTAAGACCATCCGCTATGTCCCAGACCACCACAGGCCACAAACAGGGAATAGTGGGGCAAACCTGGTCATGCTCAGCGAATGCCAAGCAGCCAGTGGAATCCAGATTCCAGCTTTGGGCCTTCACCACATGCTCTGGCAGGATCTCAGTGTACGGAAAGGACTTTGAGCCTGCTCCCAGGCAGTAAGACCATGCACTGTGTTTGAGACCACCCAGGGCCACACACAGGGACTGGGGCACAACTAGACCATGCTCAGTGACTGCCAAGCAGCCAGTGGGACCCAGATTCCAGCCTCAGGCTCTGACAGTGCACTCTTGCAGAATCACAGCACACAGAAAAAACTTGGAATTTAGCTCCCAGGTGGCAAACCTTGGACTACAGTGGGATTAACTGTGCCAGTGTGGTGAGTATGCCCCTAAAATAGAGGTGCACAGTGGGTAAATAGGGCCAGTAATAAAGCCCCCTCCAACTAAATGTAAGACCGTGGTGAGTCTGAAAAGTGTGTGGGTGACCACAACTATACACAGAAAACATCAGGCAGAGAGAAAATGACAAAATGAAAAAGCAAAATGCAATCTCAAACATGTAGTCCACCAGAAGAAAGTGCAGGAGATATTGAAATAGAGGACCCCAAAAGTAACATACCAGGAACCTCTGAAAAGACAGCAAGTGAAATAAAAAAACAACTCCATCAGGCTATAGAGGAAATCAAATTAGAAGTACTCTCCCATTAAAAGACAGAAATAACAACCTTAGTAAAGGAGTTGCTGAGCGTGGCTAACAAAAAAATTAAGAAAAAGTACAGGAGCATGGGAAACTGATTGAAACCTTGAATGAACAATACAGAAGACATGCAGAATTCATGAAACAAACTGAAAGAGACCTCCAAGAAACAAAAAATTCAATTCAAAGCTTGCAAAACCACTTAAATGAAGCTGAGAATATGATTTCAGAGCACAGGATTGCAATTACTGATCATTAAAGGATAGAACTTTTAAAATAACAAAGCAGCATGAAGTGACGATAAAACAGCTTCAAGATGATGCCAAGAGCAACAGTATAAGATTAAGAGGCATCAGTGAAGGGGCAGGGGTCAAAGCAAATGATGTAGCAAAAATATTCACAGCAGTAATAGAAGAAAATTTCCCAAACATAGGGAAAGACTCTGAAACACAGATAAGTGAGGCATATAGCACACCAAACAGTCACAATCAACATAAATCCACACCCAGACACATAACAATTAAGATCTCAGACATGTAACATAAAAACAGAACATTAAAAGCTGTTAGAAAAAAGACACAACTCACCAAGGAAAGCCCAAGTGATTCACAGCAGACTTTTTAGCACAAACCTTCAAGTCAAGAAGAGATTTGAGTGAGGTATTTAAAACCCTGAAACAAAACAACTTTCAACCCAGCCTGTTGCACCAAGCAAAACTTTCATTCAAATTTAATGGAGAAACAAGATGCTTCCATGACAAAGAACAACTGAAGAAATTCATGTCCACCAAACCAACCCTAGAAAGAGTACTGAAAGACATACTAGACAGAGATAAAAATGACCACAATCCCCAAAACAACAACACAAAGAAAACACAAGGTAGGATAAATAAATAAGGGGAAAAGCAGAAAGAAACAACTGGAACATAACATGGCAAAGCTGAGCCAGTACATATCAGTGATATCCATAAATATAAATGGCCTCAATTCACCTATAAAAAGAAATAGATTGACAGAATGGATCAAGAAACATGATCCCACAATATGCTGTATACAAGAAACACATCTGACCCAAAAGGAAACTCACAGATTAAAAGTCAAAGGATGGAAAACAGTATTCCATGAAATAGGAACACAGAAAAAAGGAGGGGTAGCTATTCTATTTGCAGACAACATGAACTTCAAACCTAAAATGATTAAAAGAGATAGAGAAGGTCCTTACATACCTGTTAGTGGAAAAATTCAAGAGGAAGAACTAACAATTATAAATATATATGCACCAAATACAGCACCCAACTATATAAGACAGATACTAATGGACATGAAAAATCAAATACACAAGAACACAATTATAACAGGAGATCTTAACAGCCCATTGTCACAAAGAGATAGATCAACTAGACAAAAAGTCAACAAAGAAATAACAGAACTGAATCATACCTGTGAGCAATTGGACTTAGTAGATGTTTACAGAGTGTTCCACCCAACCACATCAGAATACATGTTCTTCTCAGCTGCATATGGGACATTCTCCAAAATAGACCATATATTATCCCATGAAACATTTTTAAGTAAATACAAAGACATTGAAATCATACCATGCATAATATCTGGCCATAGTGCACTGAAATTGGAAATTAATGGCAAAAGAAATTGTAAAACCTGCATAAATACATTGAAATGAAATAACAGCTTTTTGAACAACCATTGGGCTACAGATGAAATTTAAGAAGAAATAAAACAATACCTACAATTCGATGAAAATATAGAAACAACA